>CAUYON010143292.1:0-10932 GCA_963573935.1 Arctocebus calabarensis | reverse complement strand
TGACCCCACATTTTCCTTGTTCCTTGACCAAGTGTTTGCTTCTTCTAAGTGTTACACAAAGGCAGTGGGGGTGGGGGGATGTGGAATCCTGGGGGTTCCATAAAGGAGCCGAGGTGGGTGTCCAAGGGTCAGCTCTGCTTTTTTGTGATGACTTTTTTTTTTTTTTTTTTCTTTTGAGACAGAGCCTCAAGCTGTCACCCTGGATAGGGTGCTGTGGCATCATAGCTCACAACAACCTCCAATTCCTGGGCTCAAGCGAGCCTCCTGCCTCTGCCTCCCAAGTAGCTGGGATTGCAGGCGCCCGCCACAATGCCAGGCCATTTTTTTGGTTGCAGCCATCATTGTTGTTTGGCGGGTCTGGGCTGGATTCGAACCCGCCAGCTCAGGTGTACGTGGCTGGCGCCTTAGCCCGCTGAGCCACAGGCGCCGAGCCCTTGTGATGACTTTTTATACAACACATTCAACTCTTTTTTTTTTTTGAGACAGAGTCATTCTGTTGCCCAGGCTAGAGTGCTGTGACCTCGGCCTAACTCACTGCAACCTCAAACTCTTGAGCTTAAACAATCCTCCTGCTGCAGCCTCCCTAACAACTACGACCCCCATGGTCGGCTAATTTCTTTTCGATGTTTAGAGTAGAGATGGGGTCTCTCTCTTGCTCAGACTGGTCTTGAACTCCTGAGCTCAAGGGATCCTCCCACCTTGGCCTCCCAGGGTGTTGGGATTATAGATGTGAGCCACCGCATACCTGGCCCAGTCTTTTAAAACTCTTGGAAAGAGCACAGGTGTTTGGGCAGACGGACTTGGCTGTGAATCCAGTTTCTACTCCCCAGCCTTGGTTTTCTTATTTGTAAACCGAGGTTAAGAATACTTGCCTTGGGGAATTGTAAGACTTCCCACCCTTTTTTAAAAAAAGGTTTTTTGCTTAAAGTAGGGTATAACATAAATATTATAAAGTGTATTTTGATGTGAAATTAAAGAAAAATTCATCCCAGTGACAATGACCCAGATCCAGATCTGGAACGTTTCCAGTACCCTAAAAAGGCTCTTCGTCATCCCTCCCCACCCGCCCGGGCTGCCACCATTCCAACTTTTCTTGCTGTAGGCTGGTTTTGCCTATTCTAGAACTTCTCGGGAGAGAATCACACAGGCCGTGCTCCTCTGTGTCTGGCTCCTTTGACTCAGCATCATGCTTGGGAGAGGTTTGCATTGTCGGAGGAGCAGTGAGCTCTTTCTCATCACTGTGCATTTCCCATTATGTGAACAGACCAGTCTGTAATCTGTTCTTACGTGTTGCATCCAGTTTCTTACCTGTCTGTCATCAGACTGGTGTTATCAGATTTGGCTGCTGTGACTAATCTTGGCCATGTTTTTGCCCACCCCTTTACTTTTAACAAATGGCCTCCCCTGTCCATAGTGAAATCAGAAGGAGCCAAAGCAGGTGTTGTCTTCCCACCTCCAAGCCTCTCACCTGTGGGTCCCAGGCCCCTCCTCTTCCTTCTCTAAGAATTTTTTTCTTTTTTTTGAGACAGAGTTCAAGCTGTCACCTGTGCCGTGGCATCACAGCTCATAGCAACCTCCAACTCTTGGGCTTAAGCGATTCTCTTGCCTCAGCCTCCCAAGTAGCTGGGACCACAGGCATCTGCCACAAGGCCCGGCCATTTTTTGTTTGGAGTTGTCATTGTTACTTAGCAGACCTGGGCTGGGTTTCAACCCGCCACCCTAGGTGTATGTGGCCAATGCCCTTGCCAACTGAGCTACAGGTGCTGCCCTTTTGTAAGAATTTTTCTTCTCCTGTGGCTCAAAGGAGTAGGGCGCCAGCCCGTATACCAGAGGTGGCAGGTTCAAACCTGGCCCTGTCCAAAAACTGCAAAAAAAAAGGAATTTTGCTTCTCAAATTCCCTACCTCCTATTCTACTATCACCTGTTCCCTCTCTGGGCCACTTCCAGGGGCAGGGCAACAGCTGTCCTCTCTCTTGCTGGTGAAACACTCACGTACCCCAACCTCTCATCCTTCTCTAGTCGGGGCCCCAGAGCAGACCCCGTCACAGCGCCGCCTGCACAGCCGTCCCCGGCTCCTCACCCCCTGTCCTCGCTTCAGTCCTCCTGTCTTGGGGCGGGGGAGGAAGGGTGCTATGAATGGTGTCCCTGTCACAGCTCACTTGGCTTCTCTGCAGCGTGGGACGTGAGTGACCTCTCTCTGCTCGCCACCTGCCTCCTGTCTTTCTTCCTCCCCAATGGACCCTTCTTTTCGGTCTTTTGCATGGGCAGCTGCTCCTTCCCCACATTCCCAAATGGAGCCCAGGTGACTCACGGGTCCCTTGGCTTCCTATTGGTTGATGTCTCCTGAGCCTAGACCCTCTCAGCTGGTGTATCCCCTGGGCCTCCTTAGCCTCAGCAAGTAGGGGAGCAGCTGTGTGTTTTGATTCTTTTGTTCCCAGAAGAGCTGGGACTCTTGAAAACCCAGCCACTTTTCTGTAGTAGTCAGCTTTGTATAGTCAAGAAGCTGTAGGCCCGACACCTATAGCTCAGTGGGTAGGGCGCTGGTCACATACACCGAAGCTGGTGGGTTCGAGCCTGGCCTGGGCCTGTTAAACAACAATGACAACTACAAACAAAAAATAGCCGGGCATTGTGGCGGCTGCCTGTAGTGTCAGCTACTCAGGAGGCTGCGGCAAGAGAATTGCTTGAGCCTAAGAGTCTAAGGTTGCTGTGAGCTGTGACACGACAGCACTCTACCAAGATGACATAGTGAGACTCTGTCTCAAAAAAAAAAAAAAAGAAGAAGAAGAAGAAGCTGTAGCTCTGGTGGAGTTACAAAAGGTTCACACTCTATTTTCCCAGAGAGATGAATATGCTCTTCCCTCATACTTGCATAACTGAAAAGAGGGCCACTTAGGTATCATGGGGCATAAAAGGGCAGCTTCCGTGGGTTGAAAAAAAATCACAGTAAATCATGGAACTTGCCTACTCCTCATTTCAGATAAGAAAACCAGGGTCCAGAGACCACAGGTGCCTTCTCCAAAACTGCACAGCCCAGGCCCTTCCACATTTTGCTCCTCCTCTGTGGATAATTGCCAAGGGCAGATGCCCAGCTCTGAGCCCCTGTGGCCCTGTCCAGGACCAATCCCTCTCTGCTTTGTGAATTTGCAGGTGAAATGGCAGGCGCTGGTATTGGCAGCTTAGGCTCCGCCCTGACCGACAAGGCCATTGTGAAGAAGGAACTGCTGTATGATGTGGCTGGGAGAGACAAGTACCAGGTCAATAACAAACACGATGATAAGTACACCCCATTGCCTCCCAACAAAATCGTCCAGCGGGCGGAGGAGCTGGTGGGGCAGGAGATGATCTACAAGCTGACCAGCGAGAACTGCGAGCACTTTGTGAATGAGCTTCGCTATGGGGTGCCCCGCAGTGACCAGGTGCGTCCTCTGCCGCCGTCCCTTCCCCAGGAACCAAAGGTTCTCTCAGCTGACAGTAGCTGGGCATCCATGTGGGTGGAGAGAGAGGCCCAGACAAGACAAAAAAGCAGAGACAGAATTTCTGCCTGGAGGCTGTTGCCATGGGGACAAGAGTGGGGAGATGGGCAAGTGGGCAGTGCAGATCAGTGTGGTTGGGGACAATGGATAGCCAAGGAGGGAAGCTGCACCCCTGCTGCCAAGCCCTCCCTGGCCCCAGGCCTAGATGCCCCTCATCGCCGTAGAAGCAGGTTTTATGTTCCCCTCCTTAAACAGTTCCCCTGAGCTTAAATAACTTGTCTGTGGCCATTGATTTCATCTCACAAATCTTTGGTGAGTCTCCAGACCCGGTACCTGTCTTTTCCTGTGCTGATAAGTAGCAGAAGTGGGATCTGAAGCCCAGGTTTGTGCCACAGCCTCATTGTGCTTATGAACAGCACCGTCAGGATCAGTCCTGCTGAACCCTGCGGTCAGGCCCAGAGGCCCTGAGGGACATACCCCTTGGTTTGCTTTGGTCATGCCCTCTCTCTTCTTTGAACGTTTTTCTCCTCTTGTTCTCGCTCACATCCTTCTCTCCCTTTCAGCCACCTCCCTACTCTTTTTGTTTGGGTCTGGGGAAGAGCATTGTTTGGAGAAGTTGTTACAGGACTGTTGATGCAAAAGGATATGGTGGTTTTTAATTTTTTGTGAAGGATGAGGTTAAGATCTGTCACTGTCTACTTGTATTCATGTTTTTGTTTTGAGGATCTGATCTCTTCTTCCTTGATCCCTTGCTTTGGTAGACTGTTTCTTCTAATAGTTTACTGAGAAATGGTACATTTTAAAAAGACCTTGCATGTCTGAAATGTCTTCATTTTATCCTCACCTTTAATTTTTTTTTTTTTTAAGACAGAGTCTTACTCTGTTGCCCAGGCTAACATTCCGTCATAGCATTGGCCTAGCTTACAGCAATGCCCACCACAATGCTTGGCTAAGTTTTTCTGTTTTTAGTAGAGATAGGTTCTTGCTTGTGCTCAGGCTGGTCTTGAACTCCTGAGCTCAAAGGATCCTCCTGCTTCAGCTTCCCAGAGTGCTAGGATTACAGGTATGAACCACTGTGCCCAGCCATAAGTAGAGATTTTTATATCAACACAAAATTGTTATGTGATTTAGTAAAATATGTTATGTCATTAGATACAAATGCTGTATTCCAAATCTTTTTATTTTTTATTTTTAGAGACAGATCTCACTTTATCACCCTCAGTAAAGTGCTGTGGCATCATAGCTCATAGCTCCAACTGCTGGGCTTAGGTGATTCTCCTGCCTCAGCCTCCCCGGTAGCTGTGGTGGTCGCCCACCACAACGCCCAGCTACGTATTCTAAATCTTAAGATAGTAAATAACTAAGAAAGACTTTGTGCCATTTACTCTTTTTATAAACAAAAATTCATCTCTTGTTGCAAAATGAAACAATACACATTAGATACATCACGCTTTTCTTCCAGTGGCTTTAACCCTGGGTACTTCCCCATTCACTCATTCAACATGAAAGAGGCAAAACTGTCAATGTGACTTGATGCAAATGAGTAACACCTACTCAGTCCGTTTGCGTTGAACTGAGGGACCCTGGGAGGCCAACACCAGCAAGTATCTGGGCCCTGAGATACAAGGGTGCGGCCCCTCCAACGTTTCTCACTGGCTTTTATTGAAATCTCAGGCAAAAATACAGCACAGTGGAAAGCTTCAAAGAGAGAGTAAAGGTTACAAAACAAGTAGTTTGTTTATAGCTGTGTGATCGGACCCCTAACACACTCTGTTTTCTGCACTTCTGTCTCATCACTGCTAATATCTGACTCGCTAGTGCTGTGTCTAGCGAGTATTGGTTTTAGTGCTCAGGGCCAGCAGCGATGCTTGGCTTCCCCCAGATAACTCTGTCCCTAGTGCCTTCCACTTTAACCCTATGCCCTATTGCACACAAAATAATGACAGCATAACAATGAAATGACATAAACAATTCTACTCGATGCCTTCCTAGAAAATGAAACCAGAATATTCCACACAATTTAAAAGAGGTGCCGTCTCTACTGTTTCTGAAGATTTCATCTTTCATTTCTTTGTCTAGGAAGAGGGTTTCTTGATCTCAGCACTGTTGACACTTCAGACCAGATAATTCCTCATTGTTAGGACATGTCCTGTGCAGTATCTCTGGCTTCTACTTGCTAGATGCCAGTAACACCCCACCCCTAGATGGGAGAACCGTAAACATCTGTACACATTGTCAAATCTGTACAAATTTTCCCCAGAGTGGCAAAACTGCCTCCACTTGAGACCTACTGGCCTAGGTGAGTAATGACCATAGCACATATTATGGGTCCAATTAAAATAGACTTTCTGGGCTGGGCACAGTGGCTCACAGCTATAATTCTAGCATTCTGGGAGGCTGAGGCAGGAGGATCACCTGAGCTCAAGAGTTTGAGACCAGCCTGAACAAGAGTGAGACTCCATCTCTACTAAAAATAGAAAAAACTAGCCAAGCATTGCGGCCAGAGCCTATAGTTCCAGCTACCCAGGAGGATCACTTAAGGCCAAGAATTTGAGGTTACTATGGGCTAGTCTGAGGGCACAGCCCTCTAGCTTGGGTGATAGAGTAAGACTTTGTCTCAAAAAATAATGATATAGGGTGGGTCCAGTGGCTCAAGGGAGTAGGGTGTCGGCCCCATATACCGGAGGTGGTGGGTTCAAACCCAGCGCTGGCCAAAAACTGAAAACAATAAATAAATAAATAAATAAATAATAATAATAATAATAATGATATGATTTGGGTGGCGCCTGTGGCTCAAGGAAAGGGCGCCAACCCCACATACCGGAGGTGGTGGGTTCAAACCTGGCCCTGGCCAAAAAAAACCAAACAAACACTGCCAAAAAAAAAAAAAAAAAGTAATAATAATGAAATGAAATGAAATAGAACTTCTGCACATGTCCCATCTCATCAGAGGCGCTGCATTTAGTACAACTTGGAAAATATCCATCACTATTTTTCTTCTAAGTGCTGTCAAAGCAGTGATTATCCTTTTTATTTAACTCAGGAGGACATTTTTGTTTATTTTTAAGAATCTAGCTAGTCATCATCTTTATTTGTGTTGAAGCAGACTAAATTTTCCTTCAGTAGAGAATTTGTGACTCATCTAATTTCCCAGTACAAGAGGGAGGCAATGAATTTAAGCTCAAATGTAATTTGTGCTTTATACACTTCAATATTCTAAAAAGAGAAATTTCCTACTTTCTACCCACCTAAAAATACTTACGTTTCTAAAATAAGAGGTGTATTTTGGTAGGGTTTTATAAAGCAGCTTTGATATTGAATGGTACTTAAAAAAAACCCACAGCAACAGAAATGTTACACTCACAGTGAAGTCTTGTCTGAGTCAAAGAAAATGACAAGATAAACAGAGGCAGGGCGCACTGTTTTAAATTGTACATGAATTTCATGGCCACCCTGTATATTGCATGAATCTGGTTAAATTATGGATGCTATGTTGAGATTTTTGTAATGAAACCAAATTTTTATACAAATATTTTATAACCATTCTTATATTGTAACCTCTAATAGTCTAAATGCAACTGCTTTCAGGAAAACATGGGTATTCTCTCCTTTTTTTTTTTTTGAGACAGAGTCTCAAGCTGTCACCCTGGGTAGAGTGCTGTGGCATCACAGCTCACAGCAACCTCCAACTCCTGGGCTCAAGCGATTCTCCAGCCTTTGCTGCCCAAGTAGCTGGGACTACAGGCGCCCGCCACAATGCCTGGCTGATTTTTGGTTGCAGCCGTCATTGTTGTTTGGCGGGCCCAGGCTGGATTCGAACCTGCCAGCTCAGGTGTATGTGGCTGGTGCCTTAGCCACAGGCATCAAGCCACCTTCTTCTGTTTTTCTGAGACAATCTTGCTCTGTCACCCAGGCTAGAGTGCAGGGGGGTCGGGCTCATAGCTCCACCTTAACTTCCTGGGTTCGAGCAATCCTCCTGCCTCAGCCTGCTGGGGAGCTGGAAACACAGGTATGTGCTCCCACACATCTGGGTAGTTTTTCTATTTTTTGTACAAATGGGGTCTTACTCTTGCTCAGGCTGGTCTCGAACTCCTGAGTTCAGGTGATACACCTATCTCGGCCTCCCAGAGTACTAGGATCACAGGCATGAGCCACTTTGCCCGACCTTGGCTAATTTTCTATTTTTTGTAGAGAGGGGGCGTTGCATTTCCTCAGGCTGGTTGTGAACTCCTGGCCTCAAGCAATCCTCCTGCCTCGGCCTCCCAGAGTGCTAGGATTGCAGACATGAGCCACTTTTCCTGGCCTCCACTTCTTTAGTCCAACTATAACATTGCTGAAAGAGAAGGAAGCATGTTAAATTTCCTTTTTCCCGGAAACGATTCTGACTTCCCTAATTTGTGGCTTAACTCAGAAAAGCTGCGCCTCATCAGTGGGTAAATACCTGCTGTCTGGTAGAATTTGTTTGCTGTCTTACACAAAGACAGATTTCTAACGAGGGACAATTTTTCTCTTTCACAATATTCTGATTTAAGACCCGTGATGCACACCAAGTGGCCCATTTGCACAGTCAGGACTCCTGTAACGTCAGCACGGTGACTGTGCTGGACCTGTCAGCCTTGCAATAAGAAAATTATCAATGACATCTGAAGGGAGCAGCGACTGCTGGGCTGGTAGTTTTGCCCATAAAGTGTGTACTATAGGATAACTAGATACGTACACCACTTTCTTGTATTTAATCACACTCTATGCACAAAGCATGGCCACAAGCAATGGGGTTATTGTTTTCCTTGACAAAGTGTCTTTTGTAGGAACCAACTGCATCAGCATTCATTCTCATACTATGAGGTTCTGTAAAGAACTGGGGCCATATTGTTCCTCCGCCATTATCTGCAAACCATTTCTCCCGCCCTTGACACAAGCTCAGCAAGGAAAACACTGGATACAAGCGATTTTTATGCAGGTCTCCTAGCAGGTTGACCCAGCAGAACTGTGCCAGCCACAGACCTGTTAAGAGGAAGGTTATAAAACTGACCAGCAGGGCGGCGCCTGTGGCTCAGTGGGTAAGGCGCTGGCCCCATATACTGAGGATGGCGGGTTCAAACCCGGCCACAGCCAAACTGCAACAAAAAAATAGCTGGGCATCGTGGTGGGCACCTATAGTTCCAGCTACTTGGGAGGCTGAGGCAAGAGAATCGCCTAAGCCCAGGAGTCGAAGGTTGCTGTGAGCTGTGACGCCATGGTACTCTACCCAGGGCAATAAAGTGAGACTCTGTCTCTACAAAAAAAACAAAAATTGACCAGCAGTCAAACCTCAGTTTGGTAACGTCAGCCACACTTTGTCATCATGAGTTCTGTCTGTTAAAGCTTCTATACAACCAGGGTAGGGAAGAGTTTGGAGGTCTCTAGTGGTTTAAAAAAAAGTTATGTATGTATGGGCCATAAATGTGTTGAGCATAATTGTGTGAAAAAAAAGCTTAGAAAATACACTGGCGTAACTAACAACCCCTGGTGCCCAGAGCTGACCTCCTTAGCAGCCAGACTCATGATGATGGAGCTCACAGGTCAGTGTTGTGGTATATTGTGATAGTTTCCTTTTTTTTTTTTTTTTTGAGACAGTCTAACTATGTCACCCTGGGTAGATTGCTTTTGCAACACAGCTCACAGCAACCACCAACACCAGGGCTTAAGCGAGTCTCTTGCCTCAGCCTCCCAGTAGCTGGGACTGCAGGCGCCCACCACAACACCCAGCTATTTTTTGGTTACAGTTGTCATTATTGTTTAGCTGGCCCGGGCTGGGCTTGAACCCACCTGCTTCGGTGTATCTGGCTGGTGCCTTAACCACTGAGCTACGGGCGCCAAGCCAGTTTCCTTTCTTTTTGGAGGGTGGGGCAGGAGGCTCTTTTTTCATGATGGTGATCATCACCTCCTTTATTCCTTAGTTCTCTTTGTACCTATTTTCAGTTCTCACACCATCTAACTAGCTCTCAGCACAGTTCTCCACAAGGGAAATCACATCCAGTGGTCCCAAGGCTTTAGGTAGCAGGGACAGTTTTCATGGAAGACAGTTTTTCCATGGAGGGGGAGGGGGGTGATGCTGTGTACAATAAGGAGTGGCTGTAAACACAGATGCAGCTTTGCTTGCTTGCTGTTCACCCGCTGCTCTCCTCCTGCAGTGTGGCTGGGTTCCTGCATGGATTGGGACAGTTTGGGCATCAGGGACCAGCTTCCTGGAAGACAATTCTTCCACAAATAGGATGGAGAGGAAAAGGGTCTGGGGATGGGATAGGAGGTGGCGCTCAGGTGGTGATGCTCTGTGGCCTGGTTCCTAATAGATGGTGTCCCAGTATGGGTCTGAGGCCAGGGGTTGGGGGCTGCAGATGTAAGCTATTGGTTCTTGTATGTTTCCTTTGGATACACCCGTCCCACAGGTGGCCCTTCTCGGCGCTGGTTGCTCTGTGGCCAATGCCATGACTGTCCTCCTGGGACTTCCTGTTGCCATCTTCCTTGGATTTCCTTTCCTTCTCCTGGATTGATTTCTCTGGTTCCATGCTCTCTTAGTTTCCTATTTCTTTGCTGTTTTTCTTGTTTTAGGAAGATCAAACCCTCCAGAAGTTGCTTTAGGTTAGACAGCAGTACTATAGGAGAGGATAATGGCGATAGCTGTCCCCAACACGCCAAGTCACACCGTTCCAGTCCGGATTAGGCAGTGTACATGTATTAGTTTTCTGTTGCTGCTATAACAAATCACCACGAATTTAGTGGCTTAAAACAACACCAGATTATGGGCGGCACCTATGGCTCAAAGGAGTAGTGTGCCAGCCCCATATGCTGGAGGTGGCAAGTTCAAATCCAGCCCCCGGCCAAAAACTGCAAAAAACCCCCAACCAACCAAACAAGCAAACAAACAAAAACACCAAAAACCCCTCACCAGATTATAATCTTACATTCTGGAGGTGAGAAGTACAAACTGGGTCTCACTGGGCTAAAATCAAGGCATTGCTGTCTTTTCTGTAGGGCTCCAGGACAGAGTCTGTTTTCTTGCCTTTTCCAGCTTCCTGAGGCTGACTGTATTCCTTGGCTTGTAGTCTCCTGTTTTCAAAGTCGGCTATGCCTGGCTGCATCTTCCTCACGTTGAATCACTGTGACCCTGACTCTTCTGCCTCTGTCTTCCATCTTTTTTTTTTTTTGAGACAGAGCCTCAAGCTGTCACCCTGGATAGAGTGCCGTGGCATCACAGCTCACAGCAACCTCCAATTCCTGGGCTCAAGCGAGTCTCTTGCCTCCACCTCCCAAGTAGCTGGGACTACAGGCGCCCACCACAATGCCCGGCCATTTTTTGGTTGCAGCCGTCATTGTTGTTTGGCAGTCCCGGGCTGGATTTGAACCCACCAGCTCAGGTGTACGCGGCTGGAGCCTTAGTCCGTTCAGCCACAGGCGCCGAGCCTATTATTCTATT
>CAUYON010143291.1:0-13526 GCA_963573935.1 Arctocebus calabarensis | reverse complement strand
ATGCTCATCATCCCTAATTATTAGAGAAATGCAAATCAAAACCACCCTGAGATACCATCTAACTCCAGTGAGAATGACCCACATCACAAAATCTCAAAACTGCAGATGCTGGCGTGGATGTGGAGAGAAGGGAACACTTTTACATTGCTGGTGGGACTGCAAACTAATACAACCTTTTTGGAAGGAAGTATGGAGAACTCTCAAAGAACAGTTGAGTTTTTAATGAGAAGTTAGGAATACAGTTTCTGTAGCATCCTACTAACCCTAAAAATCCTCTTAGTTGTTTTTTAGTTTTAGGACAAGGGATGGCTGATATTCTTTTTGTTCCTATATGGATTAATAGAAAATATTTTTTTTTTTTAATATTAGGCTACCTAAATATTTCATTTGTTTGGACAAAACTGAAGTTTTTCTTTTGAGACCTTTGGTTCCTTTAGAACTAATGGTAATGAATGAATTCCTGCTTACTTTCTGTGCAGAGAATTAAATTTTCAATGTACTATACCAAAATAAATTTCTCAGGGAAGTTAACAACTAGAATTTCTTCTTTTAGTATTTGTGAAAAGTAAGTTGGTCTCTTAGTATATCTCTAAGGCATGACTGCCCGTAAGAATCGTCTGCCTTCCCAGGTGAAAGTGAAAATCTTCACCTGACTATCTTTATCCACAAAAATACTAAGGAAGACATTATATAGGTCTATTATGATAAAGAATTCAACTTTCAGTTAGCATGGCAATCAATAATGTTTGATGATTTGGTACTACTGGAGGTCAAGGAATATCTATGTTATTAATTATTTCTAGATCCTACACAAATTTCTATCCTCTATCATTTAGTTTTCTCATAGGGAGTATTGGAGTATTATATAGGTTTGTACAATGATTAATTAAGCCTCTTTTTTTATATAATCCAAAATCGTGGATCTTATCCTTTTCAAGGCCTCTGGTGTTAGAGGGTATTGTTTAAGCTCCAGAAGAGGTTCTCATGAAATGATTTGAATTTTAATTGGGGCAGGGGAGATAATTTTCTCAATATCAGTGAAGTATTTTGACCTCAGTTGATCATATACTATTTTTAATTGCTCTTATAACTCTTTATTATTTAACAATTTAGCTTCCTTTGTGACAATATGAATTGCAGTTTATGAATAGAAAGAATCAGATTTCAAAAATATTTATACCCAACAATCCTATTTTATCTTCTAATTTTAAACACATTTTCTTCTTTTGATAGAAATGAGTGTTGTATAATTATAAATATTCTTTTCCTATCAAATATATAGAAGTGAGAGAACTAAAAGGAAAACATGTGTTACCTGTAGGACTTACCTGCAAAACTATATGTTGATATTTATAATTTATATACTAACAAAGGAGTATTTCTTAAAACCACCATTTGTGCTATTATTTTACTTGAACCTTTAATAAGGTTTGATTATAACTGATAATGTAGTTCCAGTGTCAAAAACAGTTTGTATTTGTTCACCATTTAAATTAACTTTAATTTCTCCCAGGGCACCAAAGAGGAGAAAATAGAAGGTACTTTTGATTTTCTTGGAGCAGCCTTGTTTTCTTTTATTTTTCTAGTCTATTGCTGTTCTTTCCATTTCAATTTTCTATAATCCATTTTTGAAAAGTCCGGGCTTTATGGAGTAATTCCAAAGCATGGAATTGGGTTGGTTTGAGAACTTATTAGGCTATTTAGGAGTTACAAATTGGTTGTACAATTATTTGAGTTGTAAACGCAGGATCTCATTTGTTTTTCCTCTCTGTTTAATTTCTCTTTGATTTTCTTCCTTTGTTAAGGTACAATACATTTCATTAGCAATATTAACTAGATCATGAGTTTGAGAGGTTAGCCCAACTGATGTGCTTATCTTTATAGTACATGTAATTGCCAATCCTTGGTTTAATCTGCTTATAAAGTTAGTTAAGAAGAGTGCAATTTTGGTGATTAACATTACTTTCTTATGATAGGCCTGAATATTGTTTAAATGTTTTCATTTTAATATTTTATAATATAACATTACAGGCTCATCAATTTTTTTTGGCATTACAATCAACTACTTTTGGAAAACTAAGGAGATGTGATTCAGTAAATCTTCATTAAATCTTCAGCAATTTTGCAGTCATGTTCACAATCTGCTTCAGAAAATTCATGGAAACCCTCTAAATGATTCTTCCAGTTTGCCTTTGGTAGCCAATATTTGGCTTTAGTTTATGACACTAACATGTGAACCAGTTGATATAAATCAGAGATTATAGGGTCATAAATTCCAATATTTACTTTAAATTCCCTATCCAATCTGATAGAGTCCTGATAAGGATCTAGGAATTCTTTAATTATGCCTTTAAGTCTTACTCTTGACCATGGTTGATAAACCAAGACAAATTCTCCTCTATTGAATACAGGAGGTTCCTGAAATGGAGCAAGAATATTAGAATAAGTAGGAAGAGGAAGGGGAGATAAGTCTGTACAGAGCAGTTATGTCAAAAAAATAAGGACCCTAAGGAAGCAGAGAATTTTCAGCAGTCTTTTTTAATTCAGATGTTGTTTTAGATAATCCTCTGTTTTCCTCTTGCAAAGAAATCTCCTTATCAAAACCTTTTCTAAAAGCTTCTAAGTACCATTGAAAATAACTCTTCCAATTATTTTATTTTATTTTAGAGACATCTTTTTCTAATTGAGCATACAAATAAATTATTTCAAGTATTTCAAAAGTGTCCAATTTTGGCCATTGAAATTCAGGATCATTGTTAGTTTTTTTTTTTTTTATTGTTGAGGATTCATTGAGGGTACAAGAAACCATGTTACACTGGTTGCATTTGTTAGGAAAAGACCCTCTTACAATCGTGTTTTGCCCCCAAAAGGTGTGGCACACACCAAGACCCCATTGTTAGTTTTGAGACACTATTTTCTAAATATTTACATGAAAGGTGCTGTAAGTATTAAATGAGTTTTTCTGATGGTGGCGCTCTCCTTTAAAGAGGAAGACTTGATTTTTAGAGATAATGATTGCACATAATTTAGATTTTCCTTCCTGAATGACCAAACACTAGTAAGTTTTGAGATCAGAGGATTGTGTTGCTTGAGGGAATAGCAACTCAAGGTGTTACCCATAAGTTGTGTCTCAGTGTTCTCAAGAAATTTGGGTGGTGAAGCCACCAGGTGATCCACCTTTATGTACCCACAGGTTCAATAATGTTTCTTGCATGTTATTCTTAATGAATTCCCTGTACGACCAAAAGCAATAAAGTCTGACAGGCTCCCAAGACTAATGTGCCTTTCAGTTGGGAGAAAGAAGCATCTCTTAACATCAGGATTTATTTCATCCTCATAGAGCCTTTTACTATTTTGTTCACTTAAGAAAAAGGTTTAGATTCATCAATTGAATCAAGCTTCATAATCTTTCCAGTTTTAAAGATGACAAGTTTTTCACTTGAGCCACAAATATTTACTTCTTCTTTTCAGAGATAAACTGTTTTCCCCTGATCAAAAATTCAAATAAGAGAAAGTTTGTAAAAACTCTAATGAGCAGTTTCAAACAAACTATAACCTCAGAGAAGAGTGAAAAATTACAAATCCATGAATAGCAGAATTTTCTGAGAATAACAAATGTAACTTTTACCTTGTAGTAGTGCTTCCATTCTAAACCCGTTTGGTAGGAATGTGAGTAGCTTGAATAAAGTCTGAATTCTCACTCAAACCTGGAAAGATTCAGACTGAGATGGACCTTACCAGCTATCCCCCTTGACTCTGGCAAGATCACAAAAACAAAACCCCTTCATCCTAGTACAAGGGCTCTGGTCATGGGTGAAATATTGGAGATCACTGGAGGTCCACTTAGGTCCCCTTGTTAGACACCAGAATGTCAATCATAAATAATGAGACTTAGAAAATATTATAAAGTATAGTGCAAAGTCAGAGTATGGCCACCTGGGAAAGTATCAGCTGCAAAAGAATAGGAACAATGTTTTCAAAGTTATGATTTCACTTATGTAGGTAAAGACAGAAAAATTCCTTCAGGATATAACACCATCATAAGTTGAAGAATCTCTATACTGCGTTATGCTTTCAAATTTCCCTTGCATTGATAAGAATCTAAAATCATATTATTTTTCCCAGCCCCCTATCCTATCCCTGCTAGTCTCAGCTAACTCAGTCTTATAGTCATATATCCAAGTATGAATCTTGGAATCTCCCTGATTTGCAATAGGTAATGCTGAAACAAACCTCAAAATATGACAACTTGGTTTCTAGAACTAGAGAACAATTTTGTGCTCACCTTATGCAACACTTTTAAGATATTACTTACTCTTACCCTATAATCATTCAGCTTCATCTTTTAAAACTAAAGAGTTTTTGTTAGTATAGTCACCTACAGAAGTCCACAATTTATTACCTTCACATGTCCTTTCTCCAGATATCTTGTGGTTCTTAACTAAATAAAACAAACAATGATAATTAAATGAAATATTTGATGAGGTTAGATATGTTATGAGAATGCTAGTGAGGATATAAATGATAGTCTAGTAAATAGAATTTGAATAAGCATTGTTCAAGGATATATTTTAAAAGTCTTGTGTATAACAGTTAGCACTAAAACTAAGGGGTAAAGAAATATAAGTTTCTGAAATTCATATATAAATGTCAAATGAAGTCTACCTGATCTAGTCCCTTTCTTCTTTCCTATTTTACAACATTTTCATTTACCATGGCACAATGGATATCAGGTTAAAATAATTGATTATGGTTAGCCGGGATTTAAAAGCAATCCCAATATTATACTCTCATACATCAGTAGCAGGTAGTTAAATAGGAGACTTCAAACAAACTTTAACAGAAAGATTTCATGAAGTTTTTTTTTTTCAAAACTTGTAAGTGTAAATATTCAAAAATGATTGTGTGTTATTAAGATATAAAGGGCTACATTTTATGTGATTTTCCAATGAGAAGAAAAATGAGAAATAATTTTGAGATATGGTGAAATAAAATATAATAAATGAAAAAAATAGAATTTCTAAAAAGATCAGGCCACATTTGCCCATACCAAACAAACATCAATTTGAAAAAGAAAAACAAAATCTTGACTTGAAAAAATAGAAGATGTGAAGTTATAAAAGCAAATATGATGCATAATGAATGGATCCTTCCTCAACTAGCAAATAAGAAAATAGAAATAGTAATAACAATAAATGATGATGTACACTTTAGAGCATTTGTCCCTATAAACATGCAGTGAAATCCCACAATAGTGTCT
Organism: Arctocebus calabarensis; assembly: GCA_963573935.1. NCBI lineage: Eukaryota > Metazoa > Chordata > Mammalia > Primates > Lorisidae > Arctocebus > Arctocebus calabarensis. Next base: position 8,266 of record CAUYON010143291.1, on the reverse strand, counting down.
ATTCAGCTTTTCCATCTCTTGGTGATGAACATTGCTCTGAATATCCCAACTAAACCATTCACTAGCTCATCGGATAGGCCTGTTTCACATTGATTTCTTTAAGACCTTGGTTCATGCTAAAAATCTAATTGGAAAATACAGCTAACCCTAAATAATTAAGGCAACAATGATAGCCAACCTTTTAAATAATTCCACAGCATTTTCAATAGGAGAAAATGGCTACTAAAATGAAGTTTAACATTTCTTAGCATAAATTACAAAGCTAAGGAACTCCATATGTTCTGTCCCTAACCAGCCACTCTAGTTTCATCTTCCACTCTCTGTTTTAAAATCATAATTCAAGGTATACTTTTTGCTACTTCAAACAGACCTCTCCAGAATTTTGTTCATTATTATCCCACCTTTTAGAATGACCTCCTGTTGCTAGCCATCAAGAGCATATACCTTTCAATATCTTTCAATATTTGACTCAAATGCTATCCACTCCATAAAGACTTCCCTAATCATGTAAAGAGCTCTCAACTATCTGTGAACTCCAAGAGCATTTTGCATATATCGTTCTTATGTAGAGTTTATGTACATCCTCATTGTCTTGGGAAAGGTATGGTTTATGTCTGTTTTACTGATAGACTTATTAATAGTGCTCTTTTCACTCTCAAAAGCATTATTGTTTAGACAATATGTTATATGACTATTATACCTACACTGAAATGGCATTCATCATATTCTGTTTCATTTGTAGATTTCTTGGTGCATTCTTTATTCCCCATACTATGTTGTAACTATCTTTGAGAATGGAAATCATGACATTTGATATATGTCTACATATATGAATAAAAAATGAAATTGCCTTTCATATGGTTTGATATATATTTGTTGAGCTATTAAATGGTAGAATATCTGATATGTTTTTTAATGAAGTCTTTTTTTCTTTTTAGCAGTTTTTGGTTGGGGCTGGGTTTGAACCACCACCTCTGGCATATGGAGCTTGTGCCCTACTCCTTTGAGCCACAGGCACTGCCTATTAATAAAGTCTTAAGTTAAAATATCCAAAGCCTTATCTTGTGAAGGCCAATAATTATTCATTATTAAATAGATTGTGATCATTAAAAATCTTCCGAATTTTAATTATAAGTAATTGCAGATCCAACATAATTTATCCACTGCTTCAAGGTTGGATTAAAGTCTTAATTGGGACTTTTTGAGTACTCATATTTGATGATCATAAGAAATAAATCTAGACGTGATACATCTTCCTCAAGCTCTAATTTGATTTTATAATTTTAGCTGATTTAGGTTATATACCTGAAGTAACCTCGTGTATTTTTTACAGAAATATAATTGTACCATGAGAAATTCCAGGAGTAGAGCTCCTTCTGTCCAATACATGGTATGGTTAGGATAAAATGGAGTGGTTTTTGTAAGACAAGCAAAGCTAACAACTAGCTTTTTTTTTTCTTTTAGAGACAGAGTCTCACTTTATCACCTTCAGTAGAGTGCTGTGGCCTCACTGCTCACAGCAACCTCCAGCTCTTGGGCTGAGGCAATTCTCCTGCCTCAGCCTCCCATGTAGCTGGGACCACAGGCACCCGCCACAACGACTGGCTATTTTTTTGTTGCAGTTTGGCCAGGGCTGGGTTTGAACCCACCACCCTCAGTATATGGGGCTGGTGCCCTACTCACTGAGTCATATGCGCTGCCCATAAGTAGTTTTTAATGTTCACTCAAATCACATTCATTCCCCCTACCTCAGAGAAGCTTGAAAATGTTTTATTTGTTAAAATAAATTAATCAAATAAAATCTTATTCACTTTTATAGGAAAAAGCCATCCACACAAGCATCACCAATGATTTCCAATTTTGGAAAAACAAATCTTAAATCAAATTCTAGCACTAGTTCTCAAAGAAGCCTAAATTATCTGATACAAGTTAAACAGATCCAATTCTTCACATGGAATTTGGCAAAAAAAAAGTTCAAAGGAATTTTTAGATCTCTATTGTCCCTGTTTCTAAGTTTGTAATGTGAAGGCCATAGGGAAAATAAGGGTAAAGTCAATTAATGTCATTTACCAAGCTCAGATTTGGTTTCTTTCCATTTTCTTCTTGAGTTCTTTTTTTTGTATTTAGCACAATAATTATACATATTTATGGAGTGCAACATCATGAACAATTCTGGAGGACATTATGTTAAATGAAATAAGTCAATCACAAAAAGATAAACATAATATGAGGGTGAGGATAGGAGGAGGGAAGATGAAGAGAGGTTTATCAATGGAAACAATGTTATAGTTATAGAGGAGGAATAAAAACTAGTGTTTCATTGCATAGTAGGTGGATTATAGTTAATGATAATGTATTGTACGTTTCAAAAAATCTGGTAAAGAGAATTTTGAATTCTGTTTCCTTTTAATATGTCAATTTCTACAGCAAGTAGAGATCATGAAGCTCTACATTTTTTTGCCTTCATCATTTATTTTTCTTTTCTTTTCATCAATTCAGTGAGACACTGTTTGGTAATAGTGTCAAATTAGTAGAAAACCTGAGGTATAGTAATTTGACAATGATATAACTATCACAGTGGGTCTACTTTCAGCATGTATCATGCATAATTAGAATTAAATATCTACCTCTTAGCATTTCCCTTGGGCTCACCCAACTCTGAAAACTCTCAGGTTGTTAAAGCATATCACTTAGTAATGATTTCCCCAGCCTCCAGAAGCCAGTGAAGCATACATTAAAGGTGATATCTGCTGTCAAAATTTTAATGTGCACAATTTGAAAATATCCACTTTGACACACAGAACAATACCATTTGGAAAGCTCATTTGCTTGAATTTTTATATTTCAGCCATTAAAAAATACTTTATCTCCTTAGATTAATGCCCTATGATCATTCTCATACCTATTAAGTAGTATTAATTCTATAAAGGTTTGGAAAACATATGAATCATTAAAGCAGAAATGGGATGTGCAATAGCCTAGAAGAACTAATGCTATCACTTTTGTGGCCAGTTTAACACTTCAGTACAAACTTTTTTTTTCACGGTTTTTGTCCAGGGCTGGGTTTGAATTCGCCACCTCCAACATATGGGGCTTGTGCCCTACTCCTTTGAGCCAAAGGTGCCGCCAGTACAAATATTTTTAACTAAGTCATTATGACCCAGGTAAAGTTACTTCCTTTGGAGGCATAAAGGTGGGAGTATAGGAGATAAGAAGGTTATATAATAGGCTAAGCATATTTTAAGTATTCACATTAGATTCTAGTCATGTTTTATTCAACTTCGTTACATATACCCTAATAGATACTATTTGTAGAAGTAATCCTTACAGATCTTATTTCCTGACAGTATGTTGTTTTCTAGCCAGTAAACAGAATAAAATATTAGATGGTCTCTATCCAGACCAAAACACATACACACAGGATAATGCTGGAATTTCATGATCTTAAATTCATATTACCTTTGACACAAATATACATGTGTAATATTCTTTGCTATAAGTTAAAGGTATATTAAATGTCTACCAAAGATGGGTTAGTAGTATTGGTGACCATCAGGGATAGCTTTACTTATATGAAGATCTATGGGAAAGGCATTAGGGCAAAAAATATAATCTTTTGCACTCAATTTCATCAGTTTTGAAATTATCCATGATTTTAATGCATCTAAATTATTAATTTGGAAACCCAATTTATGGCATAAATACTTCATGTAATGGGAGGCACACTTGGCTCACATAAACAATATGATTCAATAGGGAAAATCATGGTGCTAATTTGGTAAGAAACAAAGTGAATGGATTTTAATAATGAGGGTGTATCAGAAAAGATGATGTATTGAAACTCTTTACATTCTTATATATATTCTATATCAGCTGTAACCAGACGACTTTTGGGAAAATGGACTTGAGGGGTATGATTATGGAGAAGGACTTGTGGTATATCTCCTCTGTCGCCCCCTAGTATTAATCAGATATGTCAGATATATCTTTTCTCTCTTTGGTATTTATGCCTTCATATAAATATAGAGAGTTTTTTTATAAGTTTATGCATGTAATGAGGAAATCATTATTTCAAATCATAACATTATAAACTAGAAGTAGAAAACAAGAGCCTTACAATTGGAGATTTTTAAAGATCCTTGTTTTACACACAAGGAGAAGGTAATGAAACTTAACAACTGAGAAGTTTTAAGTTTAGTTCTAGTATTTGCAAATCAATTCAATGATTTTGTTTTGAAACTGCTTTCTTTTATTTTTATTGTTTGGAATTCATTGAGAGTAAAAAGAATGAGGTTACACTGATTACATTTGTTAGGTAAAGTCTCTCTTACAATTGTGTCCTGCCCCCAAAAGATATGTCACACATGGTAACCTCCTATCCCCCTCCCCCCTTCCTTCTCTCTGCTCTCCCATTTCCCCACTGCCCCACCATATAGTAGGTCATTAATTGTCGTCATATAAGAATTGAGTATATAGGATTCTTGCTTCTCCTTTCTTGTGATGCTTTGCTAAGAAGAATGTTCCACTTCCATCCAGGTTAATACAAAGCAGCTAAAGAAATTTTAAAGGTAAGTCTTCGCATTTGTTATCTGAGGTAAGAGCCTGTCCCTCTGTGGAAGAGTGACCATCCATATTTATTTCTAAAGAAACTCCATTTATGAAGAAAAATGCACTTTTTCTCTTTAAGCCATAGCCAGAGGCCAACAGCACAGCGCCAGGGCCTACCCTAGCTCTGTTTCCAAGTGTGCTTCCTCCAACACTGAAGACACGATGGCAACAGTGTTCAATGGGCCGGTCACTCTGAGAAACGCTTTCCAAGAGACCTGTGGACCTCCCACAGCCCAACACCCACAGAACACCCATTCATCTCTCAGGACGTCCCGCAAAACCCACACTGGGCAATGCTGAGCCACCCTACAAGGAGCTCAAGGATGACCCAAGTGACAAATCCTTGCTGCTTTTAGGCATCGCTCTGCAGCCCTGCTGAAGGCGCAACCCTAGGCTCCCTGTCAACAACTGTCACCGAAAGCCCAAAACCTCCACAAATAAATCGTGTGAAAGTTAAAAACTGAGGCTACCGAGAAGAGGGGACACTGATTCTCACCTTCTGGGCCTCAGAAAATTGCAGTAGCTGATACCAGCCTGGGAACAGATAAATCCAAATGCCATCACAAAACTGCCAACACAAGGTGTTTTTGCTGCTAGTGATTTTATACAAAGCAACTCACTGAAGGCCTAGGGGGCTGGACATCCGCAGTCCCTAGGAACACGGGGATGGGAGTAATGGGGCGTCTGGAGTGACCTCTCCCAACTGCTCCTGCCCCCTGGGTCCCACCATCATCTGGCCACACTTACAGGCTATGACAGCAGCAGCCAAGTGTTCATTTTTTATACTGTTTGGGCTCAGCTACATTTCTCTCGACTATCCCTAAAAGCCTCACACGAATGTGATAAATTATTAATCATATGTACCACAGCCTGTCCTAACTTCTTAACTCACTCAACCATGCCCACTGCCTCCTACTTCTAAGTGACCAGCAGACCAGCAGAAATCAGCAGAGTCCAGAAGACACTTCAACTCCAAATTTCTGGTGGATATCTTTTTAGACACCCAGAAGAATTGCTATGAGACTCTTCCTTCTTTTTACAGATATACCTCAGAGATGCTAATGTGGCTTCAGACTACAGCAACACACTGAATATTATAATAAAGCAAGACATGTTCTTTAAGGTTTCCCAGGACACAGAAAATTATGTTTATGCTATACCTTGGTCTATCATATGATCCTCGAACACAGCAAGATGCCCACCACAATTTTCCACCAGGATGATTTCCTCTCTACACATCACCAGATGTAACGATCCCAGCATCTCACATGTGGAGTGTGGAGGAAATGAGCTTACACACAGGAAGAAAGCTGGATCAAGGCTTAACAAAAGAAAAGGCAAGTGAATGAGATAAAGCTATAGAACCTGAGATTGTGGCAATTTAGCAAGACACTTCATTTTACTGGAGCTCAATTTCCTCACTTCTGAAATGAGTTTTAGACCAGATAACCAGAATCAATTATCAGGTCCGTGAAGTACTGATGTGCACAGGCCTAGCCAGACGTCACTACCGACACACAGGGCAGTGGAGGGGTTCAGCTCAGAGCCATTACAGGACCTTGACAACTGTCTCCTTGCAATATAGGAGGATGTGTTTGAGATGTCTAGCCTCCCTTTCTCTGCCCGTAAAACAAATGTAGTGCCGGAGATAAGCTTCCTCTGAATTTTTTACAGGACATCTCCTTTCATGCCATCGGACATGGAACTCCTCCTTACTAGCAAAACACTCCTAAAGCACAGCAGGACGGTGCATTTCCCGTGTCCTGAATTATAATGGGGATCCTTGGTTTTTTATCTTCTCATGCCATATTTTAGGGCTTGGAGATAACAAAAAGATAAAGGAAACAGAAGATGCTATAAGTGATAAAAAGTAAGTAGAAAAGATAAAAAGAACTAAAAATGCAAAAAAGCTGCTTGTCATCCACACAACGTACTTACCGCTTTGGGTCACCATCAAACCTTTTTTTGAGAACACCAAGCCTTGTTTTTATAAGCCACCATAATTTCAATCTGTGATGTGAGAACTGTAACAATCACCCTCAACGTCACAACACACCAGATGGTAAATACAGGTAAGAAAATGTGTACCTTGCCAGAGAAGGCAGGAATGACCATGCCAACTTTCCGTAGGTCACCATGACCCTACAGATAAGGCCTCTCAATGAGCCGGAGCAATCACGGGTTGACAGAGGGTGTCTCCATCAGAACAACTCCAGGGTCAAGATGAAAGGGATGGGAGGTGGTAACACTGACCTTTAGCTGGCAAAGATTACTCACTCTTGTTTGACACGCCATCCAGCCACCTTGGAACTTACTGAATCCAGTAAACACGCATTTCTCCTTTTAAAATAAAAAATTAATGGCTCGGGGCCTGTGGCTCAACGGGCTAAGGCGCCAGCCACGTACACTTGTGCTGGCGGGTTCGAATCCAGCCCGGGCCCACCAAACAACAATGACGGCTGCAACCAAAAACTGGCTGGGCGTTGTGGCAGGCGCCTATAGTCCCAGCTACTTGGGAGGCGGAGCCAAGAGACTCACTTGAGCCCAGGTATTGGAGGTTGCTATGAGCTGTGATGCCATGGCACTCTATCCAGGGTGACAGCTTGAGGCTCTGTCCCAAAAAAAAAAAAAAATTAACAATTACATTTAATGTGCCTTTACTGCTTAACCTGCTAATGAGACACACCCTGTGTGCCAACTATGATGTCCGCAGGCTCACCAGCACAGGGCAGAGCCTGTCTTCAGTGTCCACACACAGGCGGGCCCCATGGAAGTCAAAGACTGGAGGTGCTTCCAGACATTTTTAAGGATGCAAAGAAATAAACGGAATTCACTAACATCTTAAAAATCCTTCTACAATTATTTTATTATAAATATGTTCTTCTGGAATAAACAAATATTGCATTCAGGACTATCTGCAAACTTGCTCTAATGTAGTAAAAGAGGAAAAATGGAAACAGAAACCCTTTAGAAGTAGAAATAAACAGCAAAGACACCTGCATGCCATGCGAAGCGCCTTTCTCCCAAGAAGTAACAGAAGGTTAACAGAGAACATCACATTTCTCATTAGCCCATTCAATTAAAATAAGCTTTGAGTTTGGTAATTTGCACTTGTACTGTAAACTGAACTGCTCCTCTGCTCAGTCCTAAGCAGCAGAATGGAAGACAGTCTTCAGAGCCCAAGCATCACGAAGAAAGATCTTGATTGTGTATTCATAACTCTTTGTTCAAGGGAGTTGTGTTAACTTTTGTGTTCCCTATTTGCCAGGAGTAATGTCAGAGTAATCCTTCAGCACGCCAGCCAAGTGTTCATTATGAGTCTTAAACCGTCGCTTTTTCTGCGAGGCAGGCTTTTTCCTTCTCTGAATAGAGGCCTGGAGGGAAAGGGAAGAACAGTTAGAAACATGCAGGCTCGGCGCCTGTGGCTCAACGGGCTAAGGCGCCAGCCACGTACACCTGAGCTGGCAGGTTCGAATCCAGCCCGGGCCTGCCAAACAACAATGGTGGCTGCAACCAAAAAATGGCCGGGCGTTGTGGCGGGCGCCTGTAGTCCCAGCTACTTGGGAAGGCAGAGGCAGGAGACTCGCTTGAGCTCAGGAATTGGAGGTTGCTGTGAGCTGTGATGCCACAGCACTCTACCCAGGGTGACAGCTTGAGG
>CAUYON010143289.1:0-24138 GCA_963573935.1 Arctocebus calabarensis | reverse complement strand
TATAAGTGAGGGGGACACCCATTGCGATGTCAGGAGTTCAGGAGGAAATCACTAAAGTTCAGCCTGAAGACAGTAACAAAGGGCAACAAACATTGTGATGTCACGACAAAATTGGTAACCCAGGGCAACACCCATTGTGATGTCAGGAAGAAGATGGTAACCCAGGAAAACACACATGGTGATGTCAGGAGGAAGATCATAACCCATAGCAACATCCATTGTGATGTTAGGAGGAAGATGGTAACACAGTGCAACACCCACTGTGATGCCCATAGGAAGATGTTAACCCTGCGTAACACCCAATGTTGTGTCAGGATGAAGTCTCTAAGGTTAAGCTTAAAGTTTGTAACCCAGGGCAAAACCCTATGTGAAATCAGGAGGAAGTTACTAAGGTTAAACTTAAAGACATTATCCCAGGGCAATACCCAGTGTGGTGTCAGGAGGAAGTCAGTAAGGTTAAGCCTGATGATGGTAAGAGAGGGGGACATCCATTGCGATGTCAGGAGGTCAGGAGGATATCACTAAAGTTAAGCCTAAAGACAGTAACAAAGTGCAACACACATTGTGATGTCAGGAGGAAGGTGATAACCACAAGCAACACCCATTTTTGAAGTACGGAGGACATCACTAAAGTTAAGCTTAAAGGGGGTAACCCAGGGCCACACACATTATTATGTCAAGAGGAAGTCACTAAGGTTAACCTTAGTGATGTAAGGAGGACGTCACTAAGGTTACGCTTAAAGATGGTAACCCAGGGATACACCCATTGTTATGTCTGGAAGAAGATGGTAACCCAGAGCAACACTCTTTGTGATGTCAGGATCAACTCACTGAGGTTAAGCTGAAAGATGTTCACCCAGGTCAACACCCATTGTGATGTGAGGAGGAAGATGGTAAGCCAGGGCATAACCCATTGTGATGTCAGGAGGTAGACTGTAACCCAGGGTAACACACATTGTGAGTCAGGAAGAAGTAACTAAATTTACCCTGGGTTACCATCTTTAAGCTTAATATTAGTGACGTACTCCTGACATCACAGTGGGTGTTGGCCTGGGTTGCAATCTTTAACCTTAACCTTTGTGTATTCCTCCTCACATCACAATGGGTGTTTCCCTGGGTTACCATCTTCCTCCTGACACCAAAATAGGTGTTGTCCTGAGTTATCATCTTCAAGCTTAACCTTTGTGACATCCTCCTGACATCACAATGGTTGTTGCTTTGGGTAACCCTCTTCGTCCTGACATAACAATGGTGTTTTCCCTGGGTTACCATACGTAAGCATGACCGTAGTGACTTCCTGACATCACAATGGGTATTTTCCTGGGATTCTGTCTTTAAGCTTATACCTTAGTGACTACAACCTGACATCACTGTGAGTGTTGCCCTGAGTTACCATGTTTAAGGTTAATCTAACTGAGTTCCTCCTGAAATCACAATGGGTGTGGCCTTGGGGTACTGTCTTTCAGCTTAACCTTAATGGCTACCTCCTGACATCACAATGGGAGTTGCCATGGGTGAAAATCTTTCAGCATAACCTCAATGAGTTGATCCTGACATCACAAAGGGTGTTGCCCTGGGTTACCATCTTTAAGCCTAACCTGAATGACTCCCTCATGACATCACAATGGGTGTTGCTGGGATTACCATCTTTAAGCTTAACCTTAGCAACATCCTCCTGACATCACAATGGTTGTTGCCTTTGGTTACCATCTTCCTCCTCACATCACAATGGTCATTGCCCTGGGTAATCATATTTAAACTGAACCTTAGTGACTTCCTCCTGACATCACAAGGGTGTTTCCCTGGGTTAATATCTTTAAGCTTAACCTTAGTGACTTCCTCCTGACATGACAATGGGTGGTGCCCTGGGTTACCATCTTTAAGCTGAATCTTTCTGACTTACTCCTGTCATCACAGAGAGTGTTGCCCTGGGGTAGCATCTTCCTCCTAACATCAAAATGGGCGTTTCCCTGGGTTCCCATCTGTAAGCTTTTAGTTACTTCCTCCTGACATCACAATGAGTCTTGCCCTGGTTTCCCATCATTAACCTTAATATTACTGATTTTCTCCTGACATCAAAATGGGTGCTGCCCTGGGTTCCCATCTGTAACCTTAAAATTAGTGACTTCCTCCTGACATCAAAAAGGGGGTTGCTCTTGGTTACTATCTTTAATCTTAAACTTAGTGACTTCTTCCTGACTTCACAATGGGTGTTTACTGGGTTACTGTCTTTAAGCTTAACCTTTGTGACTTCCTCCTGACATCACAATGGGTGTTGCCCTGGGATTCCATCTTTAAGCTTAACCTTAGTTACTTTCTTCTGACATCAGAAGGGGTGTTGCCCTGGGTCACCATGTTTAAGCTTAATCTTATTGACTTCATTCTGAAATCACAATCGATGTTGCCCTCTGTAACCATCTTTAAGCTTAACTACACTGAATTTCTCCTTACATCACAATGGGTACAGCCCTTGGGGATCCATCTTTCAGCTTAAAATTAGTGACTTCCTACTGAAATTACAATGTGTATTGCCCTTGGTGAACATCTTTCAGCTCAACCTCAATGAGTTGATCATGACATCACAACAGGTATTTCCCTGGGTTACCATCTTTAAGCCTAACCTGAATGACTTCCTCGTGACATCAAAATGTGTGTTGCCCTGGGTAACCATCTTCAAGTTTAAGCTTAGTGACTCCTCCTGACATCACAATGGGAGTTGCCCTGGGTTACCATCTTAAAGCTGAACCTTAGTGACTTCCTCTTCACATCACAATGGGTGTTGCCCTGGGTTACCATGTTTAAGCTTAATCTTACTGACTTCTTCCTGATATCACAATGTGTGTTGCCCTGGGTTATCATATTTAAGCTTAACCTTAGTGACATCTTTCTGACATCACAATAGTTATTGATCTAGGTTACCATCTTCCAGCTCAAATCACAATGGGTATTGCCCTGGGTTACCATATTTAAACTGAACCATAGTGATTTCCTCCTGCTATCACAATGGGTGTTGACCTGGTTTACCAACTTTAAGCTTAACCATAGCAATTTCCTCCTGAAATCACAATTGGTGTTGCACTGGGTTACCTTCTTTAAGCTTAAGCTTAGTAATTTACTCCTGACATATAAATGGGTGTTGCCTTGTGTTATGCTCTACCTCCTGACATCATAAGTGGTGTTGCCGTGGGTTATGATCTTCCTCCTGAAATCACAATGGTTGTTACCCCGGGTTACAGTCCTTAAGCTTAACCTTAGTGACTTCCTCCTGACCTCACAATGAGTGTTGCCCTGGGTTACGATCTTTAAGCTTAGTGACTTCTTCCTGACATCACAATGGCTGTTGACCGGGGATACCATCTTTGTCCTGACATCACACCTTGTGTTTCCCTGGATTACCACCTTCCTCCTGACATCACAATGGAAGTAGTCTTGGGTTACCATTGCTGAGTTTAACCCTAGTGACTTCCTCCTCACATAATGATGGGTGTTGCCATGGATTACCATCATTCAGCTTAACCTGAGTGACTTCATCATTACATCACAATGTGTGTTTCCTTGGGTTACCTTCTTTAAGTTTAACCTTAGTGACTTCCTCCTGACATCACAATGGGTGTTGCACTGGGTTACAATCAGACTGCTGAAATCACAAAGGGTGTTTCCCTGGGTTACCATCTTTAAGCTTCATCTTCGTCACTTCCTCCTGACATCACAATTGCTGGTGCCCTACTTTCCAACTTTAAGCTTAACCTTAGCGATTTCCTCCTGAAATCACAATTGGTGTTCCCCTAGGTTAGCGTTTTATGCTTAAGCTTAGTGACTTCCTCCTGACATGAAAATGGGTGTTGCCCTGGATTATCATCTTTAAGGTTAAACTTAGTGACTTTATCCTGACATCACAATGAGTGTTGCCCTGGGTTACCATCTTTAAGATTAACCTTAGTGAGTTCCTCCTTACATCCAAATGGGTGTTGCCCTGGGTTATGATCTTCTTCCTGAAATTACAAGGGTGTTGCCCTGGGTTACCATCTTTATGTTTAACCTTAGTGACTTACTCCTCACATCACAATGGGTGTTGTCCTGGGTTACCGTTATTGAGCTTAGCCTTAGTGACTTCCTGCTGACATCACAATGTGTTTTGCTCTGGGTTATAAGCTTCCTAGGGCAACATCCATTGAGATGTCAGGAGGACGTCTCTAAGGTTAAACTTAAATAAGGTAACCGAGGGCAGCACCCATTGTGGTGTCAGGAGGAATTCACTAAGTTTAAGCTTAAAGATGGAAATTCAGGGCAACACACATTGTGATGCCAGGAGTAAGTCACTAAGGTTAAGGTTAAAGATGGTAACACAGAGCAACATCCATTGTGATGTCAGAAGGAAATCAGTAAGTTTACACTTAAAGAAGATAACCCAGGGAAACACCCAATGGGATGACAGGAGGATGTATCTACATTTAAGCTTAAAGATGGTATCCCACATTGTGAAGTCAGGAGGAAGATGGTAACCTAGGCCAACACCCATTGTGACTTCTGAAGGAAGTCACTAAGTTTAAGCTTAAACATGGTAAGCCAGGGCTACATCCATTATGATGTGAGGAAAAAGATGGCAATGCAGGGCAACACCAAATGTGATGACAGGAAGCCACTAAGATTAAGCTCAAAGATGGTAACCCAGGGCAACACACATTTTAGAGTAAGGAGTGATCGTTAAGGTTAAGCTAAAAGACGGTTACCCAGGACAACGCCCATTGTAGTGTGAGGAGGAAGATGGTAACTCAGGGCACCACCCATTGCAATGTAACGAGGAAGTCACTAAGTTTAAGCTTAAAATGATAACCCAGGGCAACACCCATTGTGATTTCAGGAGGAAGTCACTAAAGTTACACTTAAAAATGGTATCTTAGGATAATAAACATTGTGATGTCAGGAGGAAGATGGTAACCCAGGAGAACACCCTGTTGTGATGTCAGGAGGAAGTCACTAAGGTTAAGCTTAATGATGGCAACTCATGGAGAGACCAATTATGATGTCAGGAGGACATCACTAAGGTTAAGCTTAAAGATGTTAACCTAAGTCAACACCAATTGTGATGTCAGGAGGACATATCTAAGGGTAAGCTTAAGGACCGTAACATAGGTCAACACCAAATGTGATGTCAGGAAGACGTAAGTAAGGTTAAGCTTAAGGATGGTACCTCAGGGCTACACCCACTGTGATATCAGAATGAAGTCACAAAGGTTAAGGTTAACAATATTAACTCATTGCCCACTCATTGTGATGTGATGAGAAAGTCACTAATCTTAAATGTAATGATGGTACACGAGCGCAACATCCATTGTAATGTCAGGAGGAAGTCACCAAAGTTAAGCTTAAAGATTGTAACCCAGTGAAACACCCAGAATGGTGTCAGGAGGAAATCATTATGGTTATGCTTATAGATGGTAACCCAGGGCAACAAACATTTTCATGTTAGGAGGAAGATGGTAGCCCAGGTCAATACCCATTGTGATGTCAGGAGGAAGATGGTAACCCAGGGCAACGCCCGTTGTGATTTTAGGAGGAAGTCCCTAAGATGGTAACACAGGTCCACACCCATTGTGGTGTCAGGAGGAAGTCACTAAAGTTAAGCTTAAACATGGTAACACAGGTCAACACCCATTGTGGTGTCCAGAGAAAGTCATTAAACTTAAACTTAAAGATGGTAACATAGGCAACAACCATTGTGATTTCAGGAGGAAGATGGTAACCAGGACAACACCCATTGTGGTTTCAGGAGGAAGTCACTAATGTTAAGCTTAAAAATGGTAACCCCAGGCAACACACACAGTGATGTGCGGAGGAAGATGTTAACCCAGCACAACACCCACTGTTGTGTCAGGTGAAAGTCATTAAGGTTAAGCTTAAACATGGTAACCCAGGGCAGCACCCATTGTGATGTCAGGAGCCTAAAGATGGTAACTTAGGGCAACATGTCCTCCTGACACCACAGTGGTGCAGCCCTGCCTTACCATCTTTAAGCTTATCCTCAGTGATGTCCTCCTGATGCCACAGTGGGTGCTTCCCTGGGTTACCGTCTTTTCACTTAACCTCAATGACATCCTCCTGACATCAAAGTAGGTGCTTCCCTAGGTTACCATCTTAAAACTTAAACTCAGTGGCATCCTCCTGAAGCCAGAGTCAGTGTTCACCTGGATTACCGTCTTTAAACCTTAAACTCAGTGACATCCTCTGGACGCCACAGTGGTTGTGGCCCTTGGTTACCATCTATACGCTTAACCTAAGTGCCATCCCCCTGATGTCACAGATGGTGCAGCCATGGTTTACCATCTTTAAGCTTAAGCTCAGTGACGTCCTCCTGTTGCCACAGTAGGTGCTACCCTGTGTTACCGTCATTAATGTTAACCTCCATGATGTCCTCCTGACGGGACAGTGGGTGCTGCGTTGGGTTATTCTATTTAAGGTTAAATTAAGTGATGGTTTCATGATGCCAAAGTGGGTGTAGCCCTGGATAACCATCCTTAAGCTTAACCTCAGTGACGTCACAGTGATGCCACAGGGGGTGCGGTCCTGGGTTATGCTATTTAAGCTTAACTTCAGTGATGTCCTCCTAATGTCACATTGGGTACAGACCTGGTTTACCATCATTAAACTTAACCTGAGTGATGTCCTCCTGATGGCACAGGGGGTGCAGTCCTGGGTAACCCTATTTAAGTTTAACTTCAGTGACGTCCTCCAGATGCCACATTGGGTGCAGACCTGGGTTACCATCATTAAGCTTAACCTCTATGACATTCACCTGACGCCACAGTGGGTGCTGCCCTGAGTTAACATCTTTAAGTTTAACCTCAGTGACATTAACTTGACACCACAGTGGGTGCTTCCCTGGGTTACCATCTTTAAGCCTAACTTCAGTGACATCCTGCTGATGCCACAGGTCATGCGGCCCTTGATTACCATCTTTGAGCTTAACCTCAATGATATCCTCCAGATGCCTCAGTGGGTGATGCCCTGGGTTACCATCGTTAAGCTTAACCACACCCCAGTGATGTCCACAGAAGGTGTTGCCATGGGTTACATCTTTAAGCTAACCTCAGTGACGTCCTCCTGATGCCACAGTGGGTGTTACCCTTTGTTACCATCCTTAACATAAACCTCAGTGAATTACTCCTGACGCCACAGTGGGTGCTGCCCTGAGTTACCGTCTTTAAGCTCAACTTCAGTGACATTATTCTGATGCCACAGTGGATGTTGCCCTGTGCTACCATCTTTAAGCTTGAACTCAGTGATGTCATCATGATGCCACAGTAGGTGGTGCCCTGAATTACCATTGTTAAGCTTAACCTAAGTGACATCAAGCTTAAACTCAGTGATGCCATTGTGATGCCAGAGTGGTTGCAGCCCTGGGTTACCATTGTTTAGCTTAACCTTAGTGAGGTCCTCCTGATACCACAGTGGGTGCTGCCCAGGGTTACCATCTTTAAGCTTAACCTGAGTGATGTCCTCCTGATCTACAGTGAGTGCTGCCCTGCATTAACATCTTTAGCTTAAACTCAGTGACGTCCTCCTGATGGCACAGTGGATGCTGCCCTGAGTTACCATCTTTAAGCTTAACCTCTGTGACATTATAATGATACCACAGTAGGTGTTGCCCTTGGTTACCATCCTTAAGTTTAACCTAAGTGATGTCAGTCTTAAACTCAGTGACATTATTGTGATACCACTGTGGGTGGGGCCCTGGGTTACTGTCTTATCACTTAACCTCAGTAACATCCTCCTGACCTCAAAGTAGTTGCTTCCCTAGGTTACCATCTTAAACCTTAACCTCAGTGGTGTCCTGCTGGCATGACAATTGGTGCTCCCCTGAGTTAACCATCTTTAACCTTAATCTAAGTGATGTACTCCTGATGCCACAGGGGTTGTGGCCCTCGGTTACCATCTGTACGCTTAACCTAAGTGCCATCCTCTGGATGCCACATAGGGTGTGGCCTTGGGTTGCCATCTTTAAGCTTAACCTCAGTCACATCATCCTGACACCACAGTGGGTACTGCCCTGTGTTACCATTGTTACACTTAACCTCAGTGATGTCCTCCTGACGGAACAGTGGGTGCTGTGTTGGGTTATCAACTTTAAGGTTAACCTCACTGACATTTTTATGACATTACAGAGGGTGTTACACTGGGTTACCATCTTTAAGCTTAACCTCAGTAATGTCACAGTGATGCCACAGTGGGTGCTTCCCTGATTGACCATTTTTAAACTTAACCTAAGTGACGTCCTTCTGGCACCACAGTGGGTGTAGTCCTGGCTTACCCTATTTAAGCTTCACTTCAGTGATGTCCTCCTGATGCCATGTTGGGTGCGGACCTGGGTTACGATTGTTACACTTAACTTCAGTGATGTCCTCCTGATGCCACAGTTTGTGCCACCCTGGGTTACCGTGTTTAAGCTTAACCTCAAAAATGTCCTCCTGACACCACAGGTGGTGCTTCCCTGGGTTACCCTTTTTGAGTTTAACCTTAGTGTCATCCTCCTGACACCACAGATGGTGAAGCCCTGGGTTACCATCTTTCTCTTAACCTCTGTGATGTCCTCCTGATGCCTCAGTGGGTGTTGCCCTGTGTTACCATCTTTAAGCTTAAACTCAGTGATGTCATCATGACACCACAGTAGGTGTTTCCCTGGATTGCTATCCTTAAACTTAACCTAAGTGACATCAAGCTTAACCTCCATGACATTATTGTGATGCCACAGTGGGTGTGGTCTTGTGTTCTGATAGTTAAGCTTAAACTCAGGGACGTCCTCCTGATGCCACAGTGCATACTGCCCTGGATTACCGTCTTTAAGCTTAACCTCAATGATGTCATTGTGACACCACAGTGGTTGTTATCCTGGTTTACCATCTTTAAGTTTACCCTCAGTGACGTTCTCCTGCTGCCATAGTGGGTGCTGCCCCGGGGTTACCATCTTTAAGCTTAACTTCAGTGACTTTTTCCTGATGCCACAGTGGGTGCTACTCTGAGTTACCATCTTTTAGCTTAACCACAGTGATGTCCTGTTGATGCCAAAGTAACCTTGGTTACCATATTAAAGCTTAACTCCAGTGATGTCCTCCTGACACAAGAGTGGGTGCTGCCTTGGAATACCATCTTTAATCTTAACCTCAGTAATGTCTTCCTGACACCATAGTGGTTGCTGCCCTGGATTACCGTCCTTAAGCTTAACCTTAGTGACTTCCTCCTGACGCCACAGTCAGTGATGCCCTGGATTACCATCTTTACAGTTAAACTCAATGACATCCTCCTGACATCACAGTGGGTGTTGGCCTGAGTCTTTAAGCTTAACTTCAATGACATACTCCTGACTCCATAGTGGTTGCTTACCTTGGTTACCATCTTTCAGCTTAACCTCAGTGATGTTATCATAATGCCACAGCGGGTTTTGCCCTATATTACAGTCTTTAAGCTTAAACTCAGTGATGTCATCGTGATGCCACAGTAAGTGTTGACCAGGGTTAGCATCCTTAACCTTAACCTAAGTGATGTCAATCTTAACCTCAGTGATGTCATCGTGATGCCATAGTGGGTGTGGCCCGGGGTTCCGGTTGTTAAGCTTAAACTCAGTGATGTCATCGTGATTCCACAGTGGGTGTTGTCCTGGTTTACGGTCTAAGTTTAACCTCAGTGACAGTCTCCTGCCACCATAGTGGGTGCTGTCCTAGGTTACCATCTTTAAGCTTCACCTCTGTGCCATCATCCTGATGCTACAGTGGCTGCTACCCTGGGTTACCATCTTTAAACTTAACCTCAGTGATGTCCTCCTGATGCCGTAGAGGGTACGGACCTGGATTACTGGTTGTAAGCTTAAACTAAGTGCCCTCCTCCTGAAGCCACAATGGGTGTTGACCTTGGTTACAATCTCTAAGCGTAACTTAAGTGACTTCCTCCTGACATGACAATGGGTGTTGACCTGGGTTACCATCTTTAAGCTTATACCTTTGTGACTTCCTCCTGACAAAACAATGGGTGTTTCCCTCAGTTACATTATTCCTCCTGACATCACAATTGCTGTGGCCCTGGGTTATGATCTTTAACCCTAATCTTAGAGAATTCCATCTCACACCACAATGGGTTTTGCCCTGGGTTACCATCTTCCTCCTGAGATCACAAAGTCTGTTGCCCAGAGTACCATCTTTAAGCTTAACCTTAGTGACATTGTCCAGATATCACAATAAAAGTTGCCCTGGGTTACCATCTTTCTTGCATCATCACAATGGGTATTTCCCTGGGTTACCATCTTTAAGCTTTACATCAGTGACATCCTCCTGATGCCACAGTGGGTGCTGTCCTGGGTTACTGTCATTAAGCTTAACCTCAGTGATGTTCTCTTAATGGGACAGTGTGTACTCCTTTGGGTTACTGTCTTTAAGTTTAACCTCAGTGATGTCCTCATGACTCCACAGCAGGTGTTGCCCTGGGTTCCCATTTTTAAACTTAACCTCAGTGACACCGAACTTAACTGCAGTGACATCTTCCTGATGCCTCAGGGTTTGCTGCCCTGGGTTACTGTCTTTAAGCTTAACCTCAGTGCCATCCACCTGGTGCCAAAATGGGTGCTGCCCTTGCTTACCATCTTTAAGCTTAACCTCTGTGACGTCCTCCTGAGTGTGGCATCAGGAGGAAGATGTTAACCCAGGCCAACACCCATTGCGGTGTCATCAGGAAGTCACTAAGGTTAAGCTTAAAGATGGTAACCCAAGTCAACACCCATTCAGATGTCAAGAGGAAGATGACAACCCAGAACAACACCCATTGTTGTGTCAGGAAGAAGTCACTAAGATTAAGCTTAAAGATTGTCACCCAGGGCAACACCCACCACCACGTCAGGGTTATATCACTGAGGTTAAGCTAAAACATGGTAAACCTGGACAGCACCTACTGTGGCATCAAGAAGATATCACTGAGGTTAAGATTAACACCAGTAACACAGGACAGCAATCACTGTGTTGTTAAAATGGCATCACTGAGGTTAAGCTTAAAAATGGTAACCCAGGGCAGCACCCACTGTGGCATCAGGATGACATCACTGAGGTTAAGCCTAAGGATGGTAACCCATGGCTAGAGCCACTATGACATCAGGAGGACATCACTGAGGTTAAGCGTAAGGACGGTAATCCAGGGTCGCACCCACTGTGGTGTCAGGAGGACTTCACTGATTGTAAACTTAAAGATGGTAACCCAGAGAGACACCCACTGTGATGACAGGAGTACATCAATGAGATAAAGCTTAAAGATGGTAACCCAGGGCAACACCCACTGTGATATCACGAGGACTTCACTGAGGTTAAGAATAAAGATGGTAACCCAGGCCAACACCCACTGTGGCATCAGGATGATGCCACTGAGGTTAAGTTTAATCATTTTAACCCAGGGCAACATCCACTGTGGTGTCAGGTGGACATCACTGATGTTAAGCTGAAAGCTGGAAACACCCAGCAACACCCACTGTGGCATGAGGAGGACGTCACTGAGGTTCAGCTTAAAGACGGTAACCCAAGGCAAAACCCACTGTGCCATAACTTAACTGAAGTTAAGTTTAAAGATGCTAACCCTGGGCAACACCAAGTGTGATGTCAGGAGGACATCACCGGGGTTAAGCCTAAAAAGGTTAACCCAGGGTGACACCCATTGTGACATAAGGAGGATGTCACTGATATTACTCATAAAGATGTTAACCTAGGGCAACACCCAGTGTAACATCAGGAGACATCACTGAGGGTAAGCTTAAAGATGCTAACCCAGGGCAACACACACTATGATGACTGGAGGACATCATTGAGGTTAAACTTAAAGATGGTAACTTAGACTACACCCAATGTTGTGTCAGGAGGATGGCACTGAGTTTAAACATAAAGAAAGTAACCCAGACCAACACCCACACTGATGACAGGAGGACATCACTGATGTTAAGCTTAAAGATGGTAACCAAGGGCAACAACTAGCATGCCGTGAGGAAGATGTCTGTGAGGTTAAGCTTAACAATGGTAACCCAGGAGAACACCCATTGTCATGTCATGAAGAAGAAGGTAACCCAAGGGTACACCCATTTTGTTATCAAAAGGAAGATGATAACCCAGGCCAACATCCACTGTGTTGTCTCTATGGTTAAGCTTAAACATGGTTACCCATGGCAACACCCAGTGTGATGTCAGGATTGCAACACTGAGGTTAAACTTAATCTGCTAACACAGGACAGTGCGGACTGGAGTATATGGAGGATTTCACTGAGGGAAAGCTTAAAGAAAGTAACCCAGGGCTGCAATCCACTGTGGTGTCAGGAGGACTTCACTGAGGGTAAGCTTAAAGATGGTAACCCATGGCAACACCCACCCTAGGAGGTCGTCAGTGAGGTTGTTTAATGATGGCATTCAGGTCAACACCCATTGTGATGTCAGGAGGAAGTCGCTAAGGGTAAGCTTAAAGATGGTAACTCAGAGAAACACACATTGTGATGTGAGGAAGATGTCAGTAAGGAGGAGGAGGATGATAACTCAGGGCAACACCCACTGTGATGTCAGGAGGAAGATGGTAATGCAGGGCAACATCCATTGTGATGTCAGGAGGACGTCACTATGTTTAAGCTTGAAGATGGTTTCCCAGGGCAACAACCATTGTAATGTCAGTAGGAAGATGCTAATATAGGCAACACCCATTTTTTGTTCAGGTGAAGTCACTAAGGTTAAGCTTGAATATGGTAAACCAAGGCAGCACCCATTGTAATGTCAGGTGGAAGATGGTAACCCAGGGCAACACCAATTGTTGTGTCAGGAAGAAGTCACTATAGTTAAGCTTAAAGATTGTAATCCAGGACAACACCCACTGTGACATAAGGACAATGCAACTGAGGTGAAGCATAAAAATGATAACCCAGGACAACACTCACTGTGGTGTCAGGATGGTGCCAATGAGGTTAATCATAAAGATGGTAACCCTAGGCAAAACCCAATTTGGTGTCAGGATGTCGCCACTGGGGTCAAATTTAAAGATGGTAACCCAGGGCAACAACTGCTGTGATGTCAGCATGACATCACAGAGCTCAAACTTAAGGATGGTAACCCAGTGCATCACCCATCGTGGCTTCTGGTGGATGTCACTGAGGTCAAGATTAATGATGCCTACGCAGCACAACAAACATCATGGCATCATGAGGATGTCACCACGTTCAAGCTTAAAGATGGTACCCCAGGGCAACACTCACTGTGACGTCAGGAGGATGTCACTGAGGTTAAGCTAAAGGATGATAACCCAGGGCAACACCCACTGTGCCATCAGAAGCACGTCACGGAGGTTAAGCTTAGAGATGGTAATCCAGGGCAAAACCCACTGTGGCATCAGAAGGACGAACTGAGGTAAAGCTTATCAATGATAACACAGGGTAACATCCACTGTGGCATCGAGAGGACGTCACTGAGGTTAAGCTTACAAATGGTAATCCAGGGAAATGCTCACTATTGCATGAGGAGGACATCACTGAGGTTAAGCTTAAGAATTGTACCACGGGCAACGATGGCGTTAGAAGGACGTCACTGAGATTAAGTTTACAGATGGTAACCCAGGGCAAGGCTCACTGTGGCATCAGGGGGACGTCATTGAGATTAAGTTTAAAGATGGTACCCCAGGGTATCACCCAGTGTGGCATAATGAGGACATCATTGAGCTTAAGCTTAACAATATAAACCCAGGGCAATGTCCACTGTGTTTCAGGAGGCCATCACTGAGGTTAAGCTTAAAGATGTTAAACCAGGGCGACACACACAGTGGCGTCACAAGGACATCCCTGAGGTTAAGCTAAATGATGGTAACTCAGCCAACATCTACTGTGGCATCAGGAAGACGTCACTGAGGTTAAGTTTAATGATGGTAACCCAGGGCAACACCCACTATGGCTTCAGGAGGAGGATACTGAGGTTCAGCATAAGGATGGTAACCCAGAGAAACACCCAGAGTGGCATTAAGAGGAAGGCACCGAGGTAAGCTTAAGGATGTTAACCCAGGAAACACCCACTGTGGACTCAGGAGCATGTCAGACTTTAAGCTTATACATGGTAACCAAGGGCACCACCCACTGTGGCATCTGTAGGACTTCACTGAGGTTAAACTTACAGATAGTAACCAAGGGCAACACCCACAGTAGAGTCAGAAGGATGTCATTGAGGTTAAGCTTACAGATGGTAACTCAGGGCAACACCCACTGTGGTGTCAGGAGGATGTCCCTGAGGGTAAGCTTACACATGGTAACCCAGGGCTGTGGTGTCAGGAGGACGTCACTGAGGTCAAGCTTAGAGATGGTAACCCAGGGCAATGCCCACTATTGTGTCAGGGGACATCACTGAAGTTAACCTTAAGGATGGTGACCAAGTCCAATGTCTACTGTGGCATCAAGAGGATGTCACTTACATTAATCTTAATGATGATAACCCAGGGCAACACCTCACCCTGCGGTCATGAGGATGTCACTTAGGTTAAGCTTAAGGATGGTAACCCAGGGCAACACTGAGTTTAAGCTTAACAAAGTTAAACCCAGGGCAGCACCCAATGTGATGTCAGGAAGAATATGGTAACCCAGAGCAACACCCACTGTGGCATCAGGAGGATGTCACTGATGTTTAACTTAAGGGTGGTAACCCAGGGCCACATCCACTGTGGCATCAGGAGGACTTCTCTGAGGGTAAACTTAAAGATGGCAACCCAGGGCCGCACCCACTGTGGCATCAGGAGGACGTCACTGAAGTTATGCTTCATGCCACTTAGGTTAAACTTAAAGATGGCCAGGCAATACCCACTGTGGAGTCACAATGACATCACTGAGGTTAAGCTTAAAGACAGTAACCCAGGGCAGCACCCACTGTGGATCAGGATGACGTCACTGAGTTTAAGCCTAAGGACAGTAACCCAGGGCCACAACTACTGTGCCATCAGGAGGACATCACTGAAGTTAAGCTTAAGGATGATAACCCAGGGCCGCACCCACTGTGGCTCAGGAGGACTACACATTGGGTAAGCTGGTGGTGGGATGGTGACCCAGGCCAACATCCATTGCAGTGTCAGGAGGACATCGCTAAGGTTAAGCTTAGAGATTGTAACCCAGGGCCACACCAATTGTGATGTCAGGAGGAAGAATGTAACCCAGGGAAACACCCATTGTTGTGTCATGAGGAAGTCACAAAGGTATAAGCTGAATGATGGTAACCCAGGGCAACACCCATTCTGATGTCAAGAGGAAGCCACTAAGGTTAAGCTTAGAGACTGTAACCCGGGGAAACACTCGTTGTGATGTGAGGTGGAAGTTGCTGAGATTAAGCTTAAAGATAATAACCCAGGGCTGCACCATTAGGTCATCAGGAGGAAATCACTGAGGTTAATTTAAAACAGTAACCCAGGGTAGCACATACTTTGGCGTCAGCAGGACATCACTGAGGTTAAGCTAAAAGATGGTAAGGGCAGAACCCACTGTGGCATCAAGAAAACATCCCCCAGGTTGAGCTTAAAGATGTTAACCCAGGGCAGCACCCACTATTGCAGCAGGAGAACATCACTGAGGTTAAACATAAAGACGGTAAACCAGGGCAACATCCACTGTGGTCTCACGATGACATCAGTGAGTTTAAGTTTAAAGATGGTAACCCAGGGTAGCACCCACTGTGGCATCAGGAAGACATTACTGAGATTAAGCTTAACAATTGGAACCCAGGGCCGCACCCACTGTGGCATCACAAAGATGTCACTGAGGTTAAGGTTGATATGACTTATGTCCAGTATAATAATGGTAAACCAGGGCAGCATCTACTGTGATGTCATGATGACATCACTGAGTTTAAGGTTAAAGCCAGTAACACAGAGCAACACCAACTGTGGTGTCACGATAAAGTCACTGAGGTTAAGCTTAAAGATGGTACCCAAGGGCAGCACTGACTGTGGCATCACGAGTACGTCACTGAAATTAACCTTAAAGAGGGTACCTCAGGGCAGCACCCACTGTCATGTCAGGAGGATGTCACTGAGGTTAAGCTTAAAGACAGTAACTCAGGGAAGCACCCACTATGGCATCAGGAGGATATCACTGAGGTTAAGGTCAAAGACAGTAACCCAGGGCCCCACCACCTGTGGCATCAGAAGGACGTCACTGAAGTTAAGCTTAGAGACAGTAACCGAGGGCAGCACCCACTGTGGCATCAGGAGGACATCATTGAGTTTAAACTTAATGATGGCAACCCAGGTACGCACCCATTGTGGCGTCAGGAGGCACACACTGAAGTTAAGCTTAAATAGGGTAACCCAGGACTGCAACCCCTGTGCTGTCAGGAGGTCGTCACTCAGGTTAAGTTTAAAAATGTTAAATGAGGGAAGCACCCACTGTGGCATCACTGTGACATCATGGAGTTTAAGCTTAAGGATGGTAACCCATGGCAAGACCCACTGTGGCATCATGAGGACATCGCTGAGATTAACCTTCAAGACAGTAACCCAACGCAGCACCCACTGTTCCATTAGGAGGACACAACTGAGGTTAATCTTAATGATGGTAACACAGAGTAGAACCCACTGTGGTGTCAGGAGGACATCACTGAGGTTAAGCTTAAGGACAGTAACCCAAGGCCCCACGCTCTGTGGCATCAGAAGAACGTCACTGATGTTAAGTATAAAGGAGTTATCCCAGGGCCACACCACCTGTGGCGTGAGTAGGACAGCACTGAGGTTAAGCTTGAAGATGGTAACCAAGGGCAGCAAACACTGTCACATCAGGAGCACATCACTGATGTTAAGCTTAAAGATGGTAAACCAAGGCCACACCCTCTGTGGCATCAGGAGGATGACACTTATGTTAAGTGTGAAGATGTGAACCCACACCATACCCTCTGTGGGGTTAGCAGGACGTCACTGAGGTTAAGATTAAAGATGGTAACCCAGGGTATCACCAACTGTGGCATCAGGGAGACACCACAGAGGTTGAGCTTTAAGATGGTAACCTAGAGAAGCACCTACTGAGGTCAGGAGGACATCGCTAAGGTTAAGTGAAAAGACAGTAACCCAGGGCAGCCCCCACTGAGGCATCAGGAGAACTTCACTGAGTTTAAGCTCAAAGACGGTAACCCAGGGCTGCAACACCTGTGGCATCAGATGGACATCACTGATGTTAAGTTTAAAGGAGGTATCCCAAGGCCACACCACCTGTGGCATCAGTAGGATGTCACTGAGGTTAAGCATGAAGATGGTAACCAAGGGCAACAAACACTGTGGCATCAGTAGCACATCACTGAGGTTAAGCTTAAAGATGGTAACCCAGGGTTGCACACCCTGTGGTATCAGGAGGATGTCCTGAGGTTAAGCTTGAAGATGGTAACCAAAGGCAGCACACACTGTGGCCTTAGGAGGACATCACTGAGGTTAAGCTTAATGATGGTGACTCAGAGTCACACCCACTGTGGCATCAAGAGGACGGCACTTAGGTTAACCTTGCAGATGGTTACCCAGGCCCGCACCACCTGAGGCATCAGGAGGACTTTAATGAGGTTAAGGTTAAAGACAGTAACCCAGGACAGTACCCACTGTGGCATCACGAAGATGTCACTGAGCTTAAGGTTAAAGATGGCAACACCCACTGTGGCATGAGGAGGACATCACTAAGGTTAAGTTTAATGACAGTAACCCTGGGCATCACCCACTGTGGCATCAGGATGACGTCACTGAGTTGAGTTTAAGCATAAAGATGGTAAACCAGCACAGCACCCACTGTGGAGTCAGGAGGATGTCACTGAGGTTAAGCTTAAGAACGTTAACCCAGGGTATCAACCACTGTGCCATCAGGATAACGTGACTGAGGTTAAGCTTATCGATGATAACACAGGGCATCAACCACTAAGGTGTCAGGAGGACATCATTGAAGTTAAGCTCAAAGATGGTAACCCAGGGCTGCACCACCAGTGGCATCAGGAGGATATCACTGAGTTTAAGATTAATGATGTAACCCAGGTTAAGTTTACAGATGGCAACCCAGGGCAACACTCATCGAGGGGACATCACTGAGGTTAAGTTTACAAATGGTAACCCAGGCCAATGCCCACTGTTGCATCAGGAAGATGTCACTGAAGTAAGCTTAAGAACCATAATCCAGGGCATTGCCCACTGTGGCGTCAGAAGGCCATCACTGAGGTTAAGCTTAAACATGTTAAACCAATGCAACATCCACTGTGGGGTCAGAAGGACATCCCTGAGGTTAAGCTAAATGATGGTAACCCAGGGCAACATCCACTGTGGCGTCTAGGAGAATGTCTTTGAGGTTAAGCTTACAGATGGTAACTCAGGGCAACGCCCATTGTAATGTCAGGAGGACATCACTGAGGATAAGGTTACAGATAGTAACCCAGGGCATTGTCTACTGTGGCATCAGGAGGACGTCACTGAGGATAAGCTTACAGATGGTCACCCACAGCAATGCCCACTGTGGCATCAGGAGGACGTGTTAAGCTTAGGGATGGTAACCCAGGGCAACACACACTGTGGCGTTGGAAGGACATCACCTGAGTTAAGCTTAAAGATGTTAACCAAGGGCAATGCCCAATGTAGCATCCAGAGGACGTCACTTATGTTAATCTTGATGATGATAACCCAGGGAATTGCCCACTGTGGGGTCATAAGAATGACACTTAAGTTAACCTTAAGGATGGTAACCCATGACAACATGCACTGTGGCACCCAGAGGACGTCACTGAGGTTAAGCTTACCGAAGGTAACCCAGGGAAGTTGCTAAGGTGATGTCAGGAAGAAGATGGTAACCAGGGAAATACCCACTGTGGCTTCAGGAGGATGTCACCAAGGTTCAGCTTAAGGATGGTAACCTGGGGCAACACCCACTGTGACTTCAGGAGGAGGTCACTGAGTTTAGGCTTAAGGATGGTAACACAGGGAATCACCCACTGTGGCATCAGGAGGAACTCACCTAGGTAAGGTTAAGAATGGTAAACCAGGCAACACCCACTATGGTGTCAGGAGGATGTCAAAGACTTTAAGCTTATAGATGGTAAGCAAGGGCAACACCCACTCTGGCATCAGGAGAACATCACCAAGCTTAAGCTTACAGATGGTAACCCATGTCAAAACCCACTGTGGTGTCTGGAGGACTTCACTGAGGTTAAATTTACAGATAGAAACCAAGGGCAATGCCCACTGTGGCATCAGGAAAACATCATTGGGGTTAAGATTACAGATACTAACTCAGGGCAATGCCCACTGTAGCATCAGAAGGATGTGACTGAGGGTAAACTTATAGGTAGTAATTCAGGGCAAGGACCACTGTGGTGTCAGGATTATGTCACTGAGGGTAAGCTTAGGGATGGAAATCCAGGGTAATGCCCAGTGTTGTGTCAGGAGGACATCACTGAAGTTCAGCTTAATGATGGTACCCAAGGGCAAGGCCCACTGTGGCATCAAGAGGACATCACTTGTGTTAATCTTAATGATGATAACCCAGTGCAATGCCCCCTGTGGGGTCATGAGAATGTCACTTATTTAAGCTTACGGATGATAACCCAGGACAACATGCACTGTGGCATCAGTAGGTTATCACTGAGATTAAGCTTAACTATGGTAACCAAGGGCAACACCCAATGTAATGTCAGGAAGAAGATGGTAACCCAGAGCAACACCCACTGTGGAGTCAGGAGGACGTCACTGAGGTTAGGCTAAAGGATAGTAACCCAGGTGAACACCCACTGTGGTGGCAGAAGGATGTCACTGAGGTTAATCTTAATGATGGTAACTCAGGCAATTCCCACTGTAGCTTCATGAGGATGTCGTGTAGGTTAAGCTTAAGGATGGTAACCCAGGGAAGCACCCACTGTGGCTTCAGGAGGATGTCACTGAGGTGAATGTAAATGATGATAACCCAGGGCAACACCCATTGTGATGTCAGGAGAAAGTCACTAAAGTTAAGCTTAAACATGGTAACCAAGGTCAGCACCCAATGTGATGTGAGGAAGAAGATGGTAATCCAGGGCAACACCCATTGTGGTGTCAGGAGGAAGTCACTATGGTTAAACTTAGAGTGGTTAACCCAGGGCAACACTCATTGTGAATGAGAAAGAACATGGTTACCCAGGGCAACACCCTTTGCAGTGTCAGGAGAAAGTCACAAAGGGTTAGCTTAAGGATGATATCCAAGCATAACAACCCTTGGGATGTCAGGACAAAGTCCCTGAGGTTAAGCTTAAAGATGTCAACACAAGGGAACACCCATTGTGATGTCCCTGGGAAGATGGAAACCCAGGGTACCACCCATTGTGATGTCAGGAAAAAAATCAATAATTTTAAGCTTAAAGATGGTAACTCAGAACAACAACCATTGTGGTGTCAGGAGGAAGTCACTAAGGTTAAGCTTAAACATGGTAACCCAGGGCAACACCCATTGTCATGTCAGGAAGCAGATGGCAACCCAGGGCAATACACATTGTGGTGTCAGAAGGAAGTCACTAAGGTTAAGTTTAAATTTGTTAACACAGAAAAACACCCATAGTGATGTCAGGAAGAAGATATTAACCCAGGATACCACCCATTATTATGTGAGAAAAAAAATCACTAAGGTTAAGCTAAAAGATGGTAACCTCGGGGAATACACATTGTTGTGTCACGAGGAAGATGTTAACCTAGGGCAAAACCCATTGTGATGACAGGAAGAAATCACTTACGTTTAGCTTAAATATGGTGACACAGGACATCTCCCATTGTGGTTTCAGAAGGAAGTAACTAAGGTTAAGCTTAAAACTATAAACAGGGAAACACCCATTGTGATGTCTGGAGCAAGCCACCAAATTTAAGCTTAAAGATGGTAACACAGTGCAACACCCATTGTGATATGAGGAGGAAATCACTAATGTTAAACTTAAAGGTGGTAAACAGGGAAACTCCCATTATGATGTCAGGAAGAAGTCACTACGTTTAAGCTAAAAGATAGTAACCCAGGGCAACTCCCATTGTGATGTCAGAAGGGATATGGTAACCCCAGGCAACATCCAATGTGGTGTCAGGTAGAAGTCACTAATGTTAAGGTTAAACATGGTAACCCAAGGCAACCCCCATTATGATGTCAGAAGGAAGATGGTTACTAAGGGCAACATCCATTGTGGTGTCTGGAGAAAGTAACTAAGGTTAATCTTAAAGATGGTAACCTAGGGTAACACCCATTGTGATGACAAGAGAAAGATGGTAACTCATGGCACACCCATTGTGATGTCAAGAGGAAATGCATAAGGTTAAGTTTAAAGATTTTAACCCAGGGAAACACACATTGTGTTGTCAGGAGGAATTCACTAAGATTAATCTTCAAGATGGTAATCAATGGCAACTCCAATTGTGATGTCAGGAGGATGACACTAATGTTAAGAATAAAGACGGTAACCCAGGGCAAAACTCATTGTGGTGTGAGGAGATAGTCAGTAAGGTTAAACTTAACCATGGTAATCCAGGCTATACCAAATATAGCCCAGGACAATACCCATTGTGATGTCAGGAGGAAGTCACTAATGTTAAGCTTAAAGATGGTAACCCAAGGCAAAAACCATTGTGAAGGGTGGAGGAAGATGGTATCCCAGAGCAACACCCCTTGTGATGTCCAGAAAAAATCACTAAGATTAAGTTTAAAGATGGTAACCAAGGGCATCCTGATTGTGGTGTCAGGAGGAAGTCACTAAGATTAAGTTTAAATATGGTAGATCAGGGCAAGACCCCATGTGATGTCAGGAAGAAAATGGTAAACCAGGGCATCACCCATTGTGGTGTTCAGAGGAAGTCACTAACATTACACTCAAAGATGGTAAACCAGGGCAACACCCATTGTGATGTCAATAGGACCTCACTAAGGTTCAGCTTAACGATGGTAACCCAGGGCAGCAACCATTGTGATGTCAGGAGAACGTCATTAAAGTTATACTTAAATATGTTAACCCAGGGCAACATCCATTGTGATGTCAGAAGGAAGTCAATAAGGTAAAGCTTATAGACAATAACCCAGGGCAACAACTATTGTGTTGTCAGGAGGAAGTCATTAAAGTTTCGCATAAAGATGGTAAACTAGGCAACACCCATTCTGATGTCAGGAGGAAGTCAATAAGGTTTAGGTTAAAGATGATAACCCAGGGCAACATCCATAGTGATGTCAGGAGGAAGTCACTAAGGTTAAGCTTAACCACGGTAACCCAGGGCAACACCCATTGTTATGTCAGGAGAATTCACTAATGTTAAGCCCAAAGAGGGTAACCCAGGGAAACACCCATTGTAATGTCACAAGGAAGTCACTAAAGTTAAGCTTAAAGACAATAACCAAGGGAAACACTATTGTGATGTCAGGAGGAAAATGGTAACCCAAGGCATTACCCATTGTGATTATCAGTATGAAATGACAAAGGTTAAGCTTAAAGATGGTAACCCAGGCAACACCCATTGTGATGTCATGAGGAAGTCACTAAATTTAAGGTTCAAAACTGTAACCAAGGCCAACACCAAATGTGATGTCAGGAGGATGTCACTAAGGTTATGCTAAAAGATGGTAACGCAGGGCAACATCCAATGTGGTTTCAGGAGGATGTCACTAAAGTTAAGTTTAATAATGATAACCCATGGCTATACCAACTGTGATGTCAGGAAGAAGATGGTATCCCTGGGCAACACTCATTGTGGTGTCAAGAGGAAGTCCCTAATGTTAAACTTAAAGATGTTAACCCAGGGCAACAACAATTCTGATGTCATGAGGAAGTCACTAACGTTAAGCCTAAAGATGGTAACACAGAGGAACACCCATTGGGATGTCAGGAGGAAGATGGTAACCCAGGGCAGCACCCATTGCGATGTCAGGATAAAATCAATAATTTAAGCTTAAAGATGGTAACCCAGAAAAACACCCATTGTGGTGTCAGGGAGAAGTCACTAAGGTTAAGTTTAAACATGGTAACCCAGAGCAACACCCATTATCATGTCAGGAAGAAGATGGTAACCCAGAGCAACACACATTGTGGTGTCAGGAGGAAGTCACTAACATTAAGTTTAAAGATGTTAACACAGGGCAACACTCATTGTGATGTCAGGAACAAGATGTAAACCCAGGGCACCACCCATTGTGATGTTGAAAAAAAATCACTAAGGTTAAGCTTAAAGATGGTAAGCCAGAGAAACACACATTGTGGTGTCAGGAGAAAGTCACTAAGGTTAAAGCTTAAACCTGGTAACACAGGGAAAAACATTCATTGTAATGTAAGGGGGAAGATGGTAACCCAGGGAAAGATCCATTGTGATGTCAGGAGGAAGTCACTAAGTTGAAGCAAATTATGATATCCCAGGGTGACACCTATCTTGATCTCAGGAGGAAGTCACTAAGGTTAAGCTTAAGGATGGTAACTGAGGGCGACAACCATTGCAATGGCAGGATGTCAGGAGGAAGTCAGTAAGGTTAATCTTACAGATGGTAACCCAGGACAACACCCACTGTGGCATTAGGAAGATGTTACTAAAAGTAAGCTTACAGATGGTCACCCAGAGCAACAGCCACTGTGGTGTTAGGAGGCTGTCATTGAGGTTAAGCTTAAGGATGGTAACCAAGGGCAACGCCCACTGTGGCATCCAGAGGACACCACTTACGTTAATCTTCTTTTTTTTTTTTTTTTGCAGTTTGGCCGAGGCCAGGTTTGAACCCACCACCTTTGGTATGTGGGGCTGGAGTCCTACTCGATGAGCCACAGGAGCTGCCCCACTTATGTTAATCTTAACAATGATAACCCAGGGTAACGCTCACTGTGGGGTCATGAGGATGTCACTTAGGTTAAGCATAAGGATGGTAACCCTGGACAACATGCACTGTGGTGTCAGGAGGATGTCACTGAGGTTAAGTTTAATGAAGGTAACCCAGGGCAGTCCCTAATGTGATGTCAGGAAGAAGATAGTAACCCAGGGCAACATCCACTGTGGCGTCAGTAGGATGTCACCAAGGTTCAGCTTTAGGATGCTAACCCAGAGCAACACCCACTGTGGCATCAGGAGGACATCATTGAGGTTAAGTTTTAACCCAGGGCAACACTCGCTATGGCTTCAGAGGGAGATCAC
>CAUYON010143287.1:0-26869 GCA_963573935.1 Arctocebus calabarensis | reverse complement strand
TTTTTTAATGATAAGCTGTAATCTATTGGCTAGGATTTTGTTGAGAATTTTTGCATCTATATTCATGAGTGAAATTGTTCTGAAATTCTCCTTTTTAGTTGGGTCTTTTCCTGGTTTTGGTATCAGGGTGATGTTTGCTTCATAGAACGTGTTGGGGAAGATTCCGTCCTCAATTTTTTGGAATAATTTCTGCAGTATGGGAATAAGCTCTTCCTTGAAAGTTTGATAGAATTCTGGTGTGAAGCCATTCAGACCAGGGCATTTTTTGGTTGGAAGATTTTTGATTGTTTCTATAATCTCAGTGCTTGCAATTGATCTGTTCAGGAGCTCTATTTCTTCCTGGCTAAGTCTAGACAGAGGGTGTGATTCCAAATATTGATCCATTTCCTTCACATTGTCAAATTTCTGGGCATAGAGTTTCTGGTAGTATTCAGAGATGATCTCTTGTATCTCTGTGACATCAGTTGTAATTTCCCCTTTATCATTTCTGATTGAGGTTACTAGAGATTTTACTTTTCTATTTCTAATTAGTCTGGCCAAAGATTTATCTATTTTATTTATTTTTGCAAAAAACCAACTCGTTTCATTAATTTTCTGAATGATTCCTTTGTTTTCAATTTCATTGATCTCTGATTCAATTTTGGATATTTCTTTTCTTCTGCTGGGTTTAGGCTTAGATTGTTCTTCTTTTTCCAATTCCATAAGATGGCTTGTGAGTTTAATGATGTGCTCTCTTTCTGTTTTTCGAATGCAGGTGTCTAAAGCGATAAATTTTCCTCTTAGAACTGCTTTTGCAGTATCCCACAGGTTTTGGTAGCTTGTGTCTTCATTGTTGTTCAACTCACAATTCTTTAACCAGCAAAAATTATCTCTCAAAGGTGAAGTGAAATAAAGACATTTTGAGCTAAAAGAAAATGAAGAGATGAATACGCATCTCCAATAGACTTGCATGTAAAAGAATGCTAAAATAAGTTTTTAGGATGAGTAAAATGATACTAGATAGAAACTTAAGTCTTTGGAAAATATTTAAGTGGGAAAGAAAAATATGTGGGCTAATATAAAACACTAGTTGTCCTCTTAATTTCTTTAAAATACATACCACATTGTAGGTTTTATTTTGTTTATAGATGTACTATATTTACAACTCTAACATTAAGAATTAAATGTAAGATTCAATGGACCTATTATGTGAAATGTTACAATATTATTTCAGTGAAAATTAAATATGTATATTATAATCCATATAGAAACCACAAAAATATTTTGCAAACAAGAATGACAAAAAAAAGACAAATTAAAATGGTGTTCTAAAAAATATTCATACAATCCAAAAGAAGAGAAAAGGAGGAATAGAAGAACAAAACCAGAAAGAACAAACATATCAATAACTGCCTTAAATATAACTATACTAAACACTCCCTATCAATTTCAAATGCAGAGATAAGAAGAGATTAAAAAATATATTTCTTAGACTTTATTTTCATTTTAGAAACTATGCTATGTTGCTCAGACTGGCCTCAAGACCCTGGGCTTACATGAGCCTCCTATCTCAGGCCCCTGAGTAACTGAGACTACTGGCATATACCCCTGTACTCAAGAGAATCCATTTTTTAAAAACATCTCAACTATCTGCTGTCTATAAGACAGGCAGTTTAAATATAACCACAACTATAGGCATTGTTGAGGTTAATCTTAAGCAAATAGTTTTCAAAAGTCCCAAACACTCTCATCTAATTTCCCCCAAAGTTCTTCTTCCCCTTTCACTGTATTAATGTTCTATTCTTTAGCATTCACTACTGTACTCAAATTTATTCAGTCCCAGAACTATAGGCCAAGAAAATAAAAGCAGCTACTTAAAGGAAACACATATTAAACATTATTAAGGATGATATTTTCTTTCACTTAAATTCACTTAGATTTTGAAAGAAAAATAATTAATCATGAAATAGAGGGAATCCCCTGAAATTATAAAATAACAAAGTTCCATGTGGTCTCAATATACTCAACATTTTTCTTTGACCTTGCTGAGTCCCTGCTTGGATGTTTAGAATAGATGTCCCAGTTAATCAAGCTTTATGATAAATTTCAGATCAAAAAATTTGGGGACTACCTATTTAGTTTTTCACAATGCAAAAATAACATTTTAATTTCCATTAAGTTTTCTTAGAAATAAAGCCAACATCATCACCTGTTGGTGCCCACGGAGGAACCCCTTCACCACACAATATAAAAACAGCCGGGACATGGATTGAAGCTACATGCCTGCAAGAGGTGGGCTTCCCACAGGTGTAGGAAGAGCCCCGAGCAACCGCTGTCTTGGCATTTTATTGAAGCATTATACAACAGGGGTGGAGACCCACGTACTAGGAATGTGCTTAATGGTCACTGCGTGCTCTTTCCCCACAGGCTCTACTCTCACTCTGCTGCACCAATAATGTTCAACGTATAACACCCGCTTGCTAACATTAGGATGTTATCTTATTAATGCCTGCAATTGTTTGAGGGCTTGTCTCTGGACAGTAAAACATCTCCATGCTACCTAGATTGTCCTGCTCCCAGCACCTCCCTCAAGAACCGGTTGCTGCTTCTATCAGCCTGGTGCTTGGTCTCCCACAATCATCAGTCATAATCACAGAAGCATGCTTTTAAGGCCTAAAAGTGAATCTTTATGATGTCAAAAGTGATAATATGCCAACAAAATACAGAATTCTTATAGATGAGGGTAATTGTTAACTTATTAACCATTGTTTAGTTGATGAAGCCACTTTCTTCACAAAACTCCCAATTCCTTCAAACTCTGTCAGTTGGTAACTTAACACTGCCCATCATGTAATTATAGGTACTTACAGTAGTTGAACAAATAGAATCATAGTTGTATTTCACAATTTACATAGTGGTATTTCACAATTTCATCTATATCTACACACTTCTATATTACATCAATATCTACACACCTCTGTATTACACATATGTATATATATATACAGAGAGAGAGAGAGAGATTTATTATATAGAGAGAGATTTATACAATGCTCCTGACACTTACAGAACTATTTTCCCCTGAGAAGTTGGATAGTTCACTCCTGCCTCCCCTACAACAGTTACATGTCAAAGGCTTTTTGTTGGAAGATGGGAAATGAAAGAAGATGGCTCATTCAAAGGTTTTTGGATTGCATTATTCTCAGGTTTTTGGTTCCACTGTCCATAGGACACTAAATTAGAACTGGACCATTACTTGGTTAAGCATTGGGTTATTCACTTAGTATAAGAAAATCAAGTGAGCAAAAATTGAAGAGTTCAAATTTGGACATATTGATTTTGAAGTACAAATACACTAGTCCAGAGTATAGATAAAATCATTGCAATTGAAAGAAAGAGTTGAGGGTCATCCGTAGACAAATGATAACTAAAATTCTCCTGAATGTGATCATTCAGGCTATGGATTAAGAGAAGAATGTCGCAGATAGGACCGTGGACACACTGGGTGTAAGTGGAAAACAGGAAGCACAAACTGATGACAGGAAAGAAAGTAAGGGAGATAAAGAGAGCAGAGAGTTTAGAAACTGAACTCAAAAGGAGCAAGAACATCAGGTAAGTGTTAAATGGAGCAGAATAATACATGCTTTTTCATCAGTCTTACCACTGCTAAACAAGGTTGGTTATTTCACCTGTGGGCTTAATAAGCCTTTGGTAATTTTCATCTTTTTCATTTCAGCTATTTTATTTTTTCTCTTACCTTTCTTTTATTGTTTGTTTGTTTATTTATTTATTTAGACAGAGCCTTGCCCATTGCCTAGGCTAGTGTGCCGTGGCATCAGCCTAGCTCACAGCATCCTTCTTCCTCAACCTCCGAAGTAGCTGGGACTATAGGCACCTGCCACTACACCTGGCTGATTTTTCTACTTTTAGTAGAGATGAGGGTCTCACTTTGCTCAGGCTGTCTCAAACTCCTGACCTCAAGTGATCCTCCCACCTTGGCCTCCCAGTGCTGGGACTATAGGTGTGAGTCACCACACCTGGCCTATTTCAGTTATTTTCAGGCTTATTTTTTTAAAACTATATATCAGTTTCCAAAGGCTATAAAAATAAATTATCACAAATCTGGTGGCTTAAAACAACAGAAATTTATTCTCTCACAGTTCTGGAGGCCAGAAGTTTGAAATTAGGTGTTCTTAGGTTTGGTTCCCTGTTAGGGGCTCACAGGGAGACTGTTCCTTGTCCCTCCCCTACCTTCTGGTGGTAATCAGCAATCCTTGATCTTCCTAGACTTGAGACGGGTCACTACAATCTGTCTCAGTAGTTGCACGGCATTCTCACTTAGCAGCTGTGTTCAAATTTCCCTTTTTTTTTTTCAAAGTAGAGCAGACACTGGATTAATCCAGTATGACCTCATCTCAACTGCAAAAACATTATTTCCAAGTAAATTGATGCTCTAAGGCTTTGGGTGGATATACATTTTTGGACTCAGTACACCCACCCTAAGCATATGGTCACAAATTGACAGGTGCTACAGCAACTAGGCTTTAAGCAGGGACATCAAACCTTCTTCTCTGCTGAAAATGCGAAGAATAAGAGTTGTCTAGGGCCACATATTAAGTACACAAACATTAACAAAAGCTGATAAGCAAAAATAAAAGGTTCAAGCATATTTTTTATGATATCTGACATTACAGGTAAGTTAAACAGGCCTCAAATATTGCAGCCTACAGGCTCCAGGTTGGACACCCCTGCTAAAATGTATACATTTGAGAAATTAGAATTAGGCAAAATAGGTGAATTTTTCTGAAGGCACAGCATTTTTGAATTGTAATAGGAGCCCAAAGTGAGACTCACTTTTCAGAAATTCTTTGTACTGAATATTTTTTGTTTGATGTCCTGGAAGATGGATCCCTGTCAACTATATCTACAACGAAGAATTTAATTTTTTTTCTATCAGTGAAATATAGTCACAAAGCCTTTCCAGCCCTTGGGACCCCACTTGACAGTTTCCATGGCCATGCATATGGCGAAACTAATGGACTTTTCAAATTCTTTCAGTAATGAGAGGTGCGGCAAAGGATCACATACTGTATTTATTTAGACAGAAAGTGCCTTTTTTTCATTATCATCAAATATTTAGTATGAGCCACGGTCTTCGAGGCATCATTAGGTATTAAGTGTATTAGGGCAGAAAACAAAATAAAACCAAAACCCCACAACCTAGAACTTTCCCTGGGATGACATTAGGGAGGAGCAAGAAATGTGAACAAACATAAAACTACCGTTTTAAAATAATAAATAGTTCTGACATTATTTCTGAGCCAGCCAGTCAATTCAAAGAAGTGATTCTAAGATATGATTTACAGCCAATACTAGTTGACGTCTCTTGGTTCCTCCAGTCAGTCCCTTCCTTGTGTGACACCTTCCAGGGTCCCCAAACCCGAACCAGCTAGGCTTAGCTGACCAGGAGCGAGGCCCCGGGAGCCGCCCACTGTCCCGTCCAGGTCAGAGGTGGTCACGCCAGGGGCAGTATTAGAACTCTTTCCATACCCCGTCCAAAAGTCAATTCGGCTTCCGAAATCCCATCAAACTACTGTACAGAGATGTCAAATAAAGTCTTTCGAAGGCCCCAGCACGGTAAAGACTGGATTTTTAAGTAAACCAAGTTGCAGCCTGAGCCTCTTCGTGAAAAATGGCCTGGGCACCGTTGCGTCGGAGGAAACTTTGTCTCTGTCGGGCAGAGCGTTCCAACAGGACCCGAGCAGGGGAGGAAGAGGATGCTAGGGATTCGTGGACACATTTCCACTGCTTTGAACCCCAAGTGGAAACACGGCCAGGAGTTTGGCAGAGGACTCTTGATTTTCTGCCGGGGAGCCCAGGGTTGGGAGGACAGCCCGGCCTCGGCGGTCACTCGGCTTCCCTCCGGTCTCGCCACGCGGGTCCCCAAGGACGCGGCCCGCGGGGTTTCGGTTTCCACTTTTCCTTCCCAGGCCGCTCCCACTTCCTCTGCCCACCGGTGTCCGCCCCTCGGCCCAGTCCCGCTCCCGGGGGCCGCTCCTCCCTCGGTGTCCCGTCCGCTTCTCCCACACCCACCCCGGGACCAGAAGGCGGCGAATTCCTGTGGGTCCCAGGAGTGCCAAGAGTGCGCGGCAAGACGGGAAATTGCAAAAGCCCTCAGCCCTCTGCCCTCCCCCGGCTTTCCCGTAACTCCCGCCCCTCGGCGCTCGCCCGCGGCTGATTCATAGCCCGGCCGGCCGCCTCTGCACGTCCACACGGCCGTCCGCCCCGCCGTCCGCTCCGGGCCGCCGAGGACTCGCCGGGACCGTGGACGGGCGAGCGCGGCGCGGGGAGGAGCCCGCCACCGCCAGCCCCGGGACTCGCGTCTGCGCGGACACGGCGCTCCGAGGGGTCCTCGCCCCCGGCCCGCCACCCGGTGGGTACCGATCAGAGATTCATTCCTTACAGAGCGCACGCGGCGCGTCGCCACGGTTCCTGGCCTGCTCCTAAGTTCACCGTCCCGTCGCCTCTTTCTAAAGTGGTGGCGGAATGGTGCTGAAGTAAATCCCTGTGTGACCTACTTTTACCTCTCCCAGCACTCGGTGTGGGCTCATCGCGGCGCTCAGCTCTCCCCTGCCACTCTCAATCCCACCTGAAAGAGCCATTTCTCTGGGTGTCTGTGTCTCTCTCCACCCTGTCCTGTGTAGACGTGCAGGTGGGAGGAGCTCACGCACAGGTGGAGTGAGGAAATCCCGGTGACTCCGCGGTCAAGGGCACGTACCTTCTCCAGCCGCGGGAAGGGAAGAAGCCTCCTCCCCCAGTACACACTATAGAGGAGAAACTTAGGCGTGGAGGGGTTCAGTGGCTCACCCGAGGCCGTAGGGCTAGCTGAGCTGGCGCTGAGATAAGAGCCAGGTCTCCCAGGCCAGCGGTTTCCATTGACAACGCGAAGTTTTTCCTGATGGTCCTTAACCTGCCCTCTGTCCACCCACCCACACATCCACCCATCCATCCTGCCGGTGGGTGGCGGGAGGCACTGTGCTAGGTGCTACAGAGAGGGGCTTGCTCACAGGCCTTCCTGGAAGATACTTCCTGAACAAGCTATTCTACCCCAGAAAGGTAAATGTGGGAGTCTGTAAGTATGTAGGCAGAGATCACAGAATTGAATGTGGGACCTTTAATTTAAAAAGGAACTCTGGTGAAGGAGAAAGAAATTTGGTTCTCATTCCCAAACCTAAAACTAACTTTGAAACTTGGTCAAATGACTTATGTTCTCTCAACCTCACTTTCTTTTTTTGCAACCTCAAACTCTTGGGCTTAAGAGATTCTCTTGCCTCAGCTTCCCAAGTAGCTGGGACTACAGGCGCCAGCCACAGTGCTGGGCTATTTTGTTGTAGTTGTCAATGTTGTTTGGCAGGCCCAGGCTGGGTTGGAACCCGCCAGCCCCGATGTATGTGGCCGGTGCCCTAACCACTGAGCTATGGTGCCGAGTCTCAGCCTCAGTTTCTTAACTGAAAAATAATGGTGGTTCATACTTACTACAGACTATTATTAAGCATTTCACATATGGTAGCTCATTTAGGCTTCACCAATTGAGGTAGGTACTAGTTTTGTCATTCTTATTTTATCATTGAGGCCCAGAGAGAGGTTTAACAGCTTGTCTGTAGTTGCACAGTTGGTCAGTAGAAGAATCAGCCTCCAGCTTTGGGGTCTGCTCATAACCACTACACCCATACCTCAAATTCTAACACTGTTTTCCGAGTGGACCTTGGTTGGGCGTGAAGTTTCATTATTGTCCTGCTAGATCTCTGTCCTGAGCTGCTTTAAAATGTACTCTGAGACCCTGAGATTGAAGCGTCCGCCAAGGTCAGAGTGACCTCTCGTAGGTCCCAGACTCAGCTGTGTCTGAGCATCAGTCCTGGGTATTTTCAGAGCACCGAACTCCTGTCACAGCTCTGTTCAGAATCTCCAGGGAGTGCTCAGTTTGTCGGCTACCCTGGAAGTATCCAGTATTGTTAGAATGCGTCCAGCGGCATGAAGCTCACCACCTAACTGTTCATTGTTGGACAGAGCTAATTCTCAGCTGTGACCTGTCTGCTTGTAATTTATATCTGGGCCCCTGTTCTGCCTCCTCTTGTCCCAGCAAATGTGTCTAAGCCTCTTCTACCAAAGGCAGCTTTGAGTAGTCATTAGTGCTTGGGAAGAACTCTTACACACTTGGCCTTCTTCCCTCTACCCTTTCTTTAACCTGAGCAGAACAGGAACATGTATAGGGATGCAGGGGGTGTTCCTGGCTCTCTAGAGCTTTTGTAACCCCTCTGTCCTGAGAAAGGAACCCAGTCAAGAAGACTGTTAGGTTTTGAAAGAGGAATCAGTGGTACTGTATTTGACATGAGGCAAGAGTTTGTTTTCCTTGTGGAACTGGGCTGGGGCGTTTGTTGGCTTACAGTAGAAGGAAAACTTCATCAATGTTGTCTCACTCACTTACAGGAACAGTGAGCCTTGGCCTTCCTTTCCCTGGGGAAGGATGTCCTTTGTGATTAAGAAATAAAAGTGTGTTAAATGGGAAAAGACAAAACAAAACAAATAAAATAAAATATCATGGCCTTGCTAGAGAAAATCCCTCCTCCAGGCAGGCTTCTTTGTAGCTGTACAAAGTGAGAGTTTCGATTCCAATGGCTATGTCCTCACCGCCTTCCTTCCCTCTTCATTTTAGTTCCACTGGTTCTTCAGTATTATTTGCTCCAGAGTGTGTCTTATTTTTATGTTCTAAAAATAATACAAGTTACGGCTGGGTATGGTGGTCCACACCTATAATGCTAGCACTTTAGGAGGTGGAAGCAGGAGGATTGCTTGAAGTCAGGAAGGAGTTAAGACAAGCCTGAGCAATGTACCAAGACTCCTATCTCTACAAATAGAAAAAACTATCTGGGCATGGTGGTTATGCACCTG
Source organism: Arctocebus calabarensis (assembly GCA_963573935.1). NCBI lineage: Eukaryota > Metazoa > Chordata > Mammalia > Primates > Lorisidae > Arctocebus > Arctocebus calabarensis. The sequence goes on along the minus strand of CAUYON010143287.1, from coordinate 17,941 downwards.
TAGGCCCAGGCCTTAGGAGGAATGCGTGAACCCAGGAGTTTCAGGTTTGTGGTGAACTATGGTACACCACCGCACTCTAGCTTAGGCAACAGAGTGAGACCCTATCTCAATTAATAACAATAGTAATACAAGTTATGACCAAATACATTCTCATTCAAACAATATTAAGTACATGGAATGAAATGTAGAAGTATTATCACCACCTTACTGTCATTCAGAAGAGAGGTTAAGTTTGGCAGATACTATTAAGATTTTTTTTTCTTTTCTACAGATTTGTATCATAGGTATGTATACGTGTGTTTTTAAATATGTAAATGAGATCTCACTAATTATTGTGCAGCTTGCTTTTTCACTTTCCAAGACTCAGAGGTTTTTCCATACCTCTTTTGTTAATGGTTACATATTATTCCAAAGAAAAAATAGAATTTAATTTATCTGTCCTTTCCCTTATTGATGGACATTTAGGTTAAAATTATTCAGCATTAGCACATTGAAACGTCAGGGAAGATGGTACATCCGTTATGGAGCTCAAATGTGAGTATTTCTGAGGAATAGAATACTGAGAGACTGATAGTCTAAGGCAGTGGTTCTCAACCTTCCTAATCCCGCAATGTATTTTCATTGTTAAAAAGGGGTCGCGACCCCCAGGTTGAGAGTCGCTGGTCTAAGGGTTTGCTCATTTTTCTATTTGATAGGTCAACCCTTCACATTGTACCACCCCCTCTCCCGCGTGTATTATTGTATACTTGGTGCATGAGAATCTGTTTCCCCTTATCCTTCTTAAGGCCAGCTGTTCTTTTTAACTTTCAAATCTGGTAAATGAGTGAAACTCATTATAAAATTTTAATTTGCATTTTGCTGATTACTCCCATAATTAAATAGCTCTATGTATTTATGGATCATTTGTGTTCTTCTGTGAATTACCTGTTCATTTCCTTCGCTCATTTTTCTATTGAGTTGGTTCATACTCTTCACTCATTTTTCTGCTGAGTTGTAGAACCTCTGTACCTACTCTAGATCTTAATCTTTTTCTGTTATAGATGATGCCAGTATTTTTCTTCTAGCATAATGCTTGTTCCCCCAATGTTTTATTGTGATAAAATACAAAAAAAAATTGCCATTTTAACTATGTTTTAATGTACAGCTCAGTAGTATTAAGTACGTTCATACTGTGCTATTATCACCATCCGTCTTGAGTTCCGTTTCATTTGCAAAACTGAACATTTATGCCCATTAAATAATAACTTACCATCCCCACCCCAGCCATTCTCCTTTCTTTTTTGAAATTGACTACTCTGGATACCTCACATAAATGGAATGATAGAGCATTTGTCTTTTTGTGACTGGCATACCTCAGTGTAATACCCTGAAAATTCATCCATGTTGTAATAAGGATCATAATTTCCTTCATTTCTAAGGCTAAGTAATATTCTGTTGTATGTGTATACCACCTTTTGCTTATTCATTCATAATGCGTTTGTTTTTAACTGTCTTTTTGCTGCGTAGAAGTTTCAAACATTGCTGAATCAACTCAGCAATCTCATGATTTCTATGCTTTGTCTAACTTGGGCAAGTCTTTTCTCCCAAAAATTATTTTAAACATTCTTTTCTTTTCTTTTAGTTTCTATATTTATCTCTTTAAAACATTGGATTTTTAACAAGGTAAAAGGTAAAGATATAACTTAATTTTTTTCTGAAGTTGCAGGCAGTTGACCCAATGCTATCTATTTTGTAGTTGATCTTTTATTTTTTCAATGCATTTGAAGTTGGTTTTATTATAAAATAAATTTTTGTTTATATAAGGTTTGTTTCATGACTATTCTGTTCATTGTTCTTTATTTCCCCCACTCTTTTCTTATTCCAATATTACTCTGAATTAAATGCTATGTACCTTTATGGTGTTTTTCTATCTAGTAGTGTATATTTATATATTTTTTTAAAACTATTACAAATGATTCTTTTTTTTTTACACGATGACCCTTGAACATTATTTTTTATGAGAGATTATGCACTCTTGGCTTTTCTTTTTTTTTTTTAACTTTATTCAAATTAATGTGAGGGTACAATACTTAGGTTACATTGTTCTCACTTCCAGGGTAAAGTTCCAGTTGTAAAAGAGCCCCTCACCTGGGGGGCATGTTTTACACCCTCACAATGTGCAAGTTAGGTGAGATCCCACCTCATGCTCTCTCCTCTTCTGCCATAAATCCTCACCTGTCCCCCCTCCTGTTTCCCTCTACCCCCCAAACTGGACTGTAGGAGTGTTTTATTGTTCTTAGGACATGTAATTGTTTATATATTGAGTTCATATTAGTATGTAGTACATTGGATATTCATCTTTCCATTCTTGTGATACTTTACTGAGAAGAATGTATTTCATCTCCATCCAGGTAAATGTAAAAGAGGTAAAGTCTCCATCTTTTTTAATGGCTGCATAATATTCCATGATATACATATACCACAGTTTATTGATCCATTCATGGGTTGATGGGTTGCTTCCACGACTTGGCAATTATGAATTGAGTTGCAATAAACATATCTTTGTGGTAAAATGATTTCTGTTCTTCTGGGTAGTAATGGGATTGCAGGGTTAAATGGAAAGTCTACAATAAGATCTTTGAGAATTCTTCATACTTCTCTCCAAAAGGGCAGTGTTAGTTTGCAGTCCCACCAGCAGTGTAGAAGTGTTCCTTTCTCTCCACATCCATGCCGGCATCTGGTGTTTTGGGACTTTGTGATGTGAGCTAATCTTGCTGGGGGTAGGTGATATCTTAGAGTGGTTTTGATTTGCATTTCCCAAAACACCAGTTATAAATGATTCTCATACATTTTTCTCTTTAAAAATATCTCAAGTTTAATGAAATCAATGTTTTTCTTAAGATTTTATTAGACTTTTAATTGTTAGCAATTTTGTTTACATCTTAATGTCCATTCTAGTATGAGCTCCATGCTCCGAGGAATCTGTGTTATGTGGACTTTGGTGAGTGGCTTACCTGGTTTCACCTAATGACTTCACATCAAATTAATGTATCAATTTAGACAAGTTACTTTTAACCTTTTTTATTCTTTTTTTACAAAATAATTTTTTGGGGGGGTTGGGAGTTTTTGGCTGTAGGCCAGGTTTGAACCTGCCACCTCTGGTATAAGGGGCCAGCGCCCTACTCCTTTGAGTCACAGGTGCTGCCCCCCCTTTTTAGTCTTAATTTCCTTCTCTGCATATGGGAACCATAAGTGTTACTGTCAGGATTCAGTTAATAAAGACATTAAGACACAGAGCAAAGCCCCTCAAGAGTTAGCATCTAATACTGTTAGTTGTCATCATTTTCATGTTTATCTTTATATCTTTCTCTATGCATTGCAGAATGCCTTATTAGTAGTAGGAACCAGTAAATATTTTCTTTTATTTGTTGATAGAAACCTAGGGGACAAAAATATGTAATGATATTAAATACAGTAATAATATTATTAATATATAATATTAAATATAGTAGTGCTTCTTTAATGGGCATATGAATCACCTGGGGGATCTTTTTAAAATGCAAACTTTTATGTAATAGGTCTGTGGTGTGGCCTGAGATTTTTCCATTTCTGATAAGCTACCAAGTGGTATCAATACTGTTGATCCTTTGTCCACACTTTCAGTATATAGCTTTTCTCTTATTTTAAATTATATTGGTAGTGATTTTCTATTTGTGATAAATGTATTTGATAGATTTACAAATTGCTTTCTTTTAAAATTATATGCTAAAGAACTGAGTTAGTGTTGTTCTCTTTCTTCATTTCCTCTTCTCTTTCTCCCTTTTTTCCTTTCCTTCCCCTGTGTGTGTGTTTGTCTTTAAAGAAGGAAGGTTAGTGAAAACACTAAATACACCATTTAGTTCTATTCTTAAAACTGAAATCATTGAGGTAATTGACTATCTGGATTATTTTAAACTGTTGACTGTAGGTGAAGACAGTCACATCAAGTATGTCCAGTCTGAGAATGAAATCTAAAGTCAACTGAAAGAAAAGTCACCATTGCAAGGGGTTTAGCAAATAGAAAAATGTATGCCACGAGGAACACTCGGAAAACTATAGCACAAAAAACAACTCTTAGGAAACAGAGAATGAGGTTCTCCTATTTGTGTGTGAGCCTGTTTTTGAGAAGATCTAGATCAATAAACTATCCTTTCCTGAGTAAATTTTGAACACATTGTGTTAACTCCTGGCCAGCTCTCTCTATTACTGGTCTGCCTAATGGGGGATTTTGAAAAGTTAACTTCATAAACATGTACACCTCGGTGTGCCCATCTTTTAGAAGGGATGGCAGTGTGCTTTTTTACCCAGGACACCGGTTACTTTTTGCATTTGGAAAATATACACTATTAAAGTATCTGCATACTCTCAAAAGCTAAGAGCTTGCATTTTTGTACAGAAACACATAACACCTTCCTAGGCTGATCCAGTGCCTAAACATTACTAACCTTTTTCAGGTCTGTTTAATAGCTGTGGTTTCAGAATCATAACATACTGTCAACTAGTTTAATCCTGTTGAGGTAAATGATTCAAGTACGAAGTATGGAAATGATGGAATTGGCACTGCTACAATATGGAACCCAATCTATATAAAACACACGCACACGTGCGTTTCAAAGAATGTTTTATGCTGCAGAATTACATCACTTGCAAGGAGTTATACACAGTTTCTCTTATCCCTCCCACTGCCCTCCTCTGTCTGAGTTGTACACGTGCATTTGAAGTTGGTTAATAGGTGGGTGTGTCTTTTGTGGCAAGTTAAGATCCTTCAAGTTGAAGACAGCCAGACAAATAGACAGGGAAGAGACCAGGAAAGCACTGGGGAGCGATACAGGGGAAAGGGGGCAGGAGTAGGCAGTACCTCCAGACCCTGTGCAGGTCTGACCCTTATGAAAGGGTTTGGGAAAGGGAAGGTGGGAAGGGGTGGCTTCCAGCTGTAGTGCAATTCTGAGAAAGTTTTGGCTAGGCCAAGAGGTAGATCCTGATCAAAGTAGCCTATTATAGGTGTCCCATGTCAAGTGATAAGGCTTCACTTAATCATTGGCAAGAAGCAGCCTCGGGGTGTGAATGAGCAAGAGATCCGAGGGGGCAGTGCCCGGGGGCTGTCAGTCACCCTGAAGGGACCTCTGAGTGGCACAGCTGCTCAGTAGCCACACTTCACTTTCAGAGATATTCTTGTGCACACACTAGTCTGAAACTTGCTCTTTCAGCAAATATTTTGGAATATTCTTCCAGGTCCATGCATGGATCTAGTTCCTTCTTTTTAACAGTTGCAAAATAATCCTTTGTAGAAATGCACAATAATTGTATTTTTTCAGGTCCTTTGGAGGAATTTTGGATTGTTTTAAATCTTTTCTCTCAATGAACACAATGCTACAATGCAAAGTTATTAAATATCTATCTCTTTATACTATCTACACGGCAAAATTTCAGAAATAGAATTATTTCTGGATCAAAGGAAATGCCATCAAATTGGTAGATATGGCCAAAGTGACCTTTATAAAGTTGTGCTCTCTGATTATTAGTGAGTAACAATGCTTATTTCTGTTAACTCTTGCCAGTGTGAGGTCTTAAAAGTATTTTAAGCTTTGCCAATTGAACACTACATAGATATACAGACACACAGTTAATAGATTTAATTTGCATGTCTTTTTTTTTGAGACAGTGTCTTACTTTGTTGTCCAGGCTAGAGTATAGTGGCATTATCATAACTCCCTATAACCTCAAACTCCTGGGCTCGAGTGATCGTCTTGCCTCAGCCTCCAGAGCAGGGACTATAAGCACACACCAACACACCCACCTACTTTTTCTGTGTTTTACAGAGACTCAGGCTGGTCTTGAACTCCTGGCCTCAAGCAAGCTATTGCCTTGTCCTTCTTTTAAGGAGCCCCAAAGAGGGGTGCTCTGTTGCTCACAGCACAGAAAGTCAGTTACTGAGACAATGAGGGTTGTTGAGGAAGAAAGGATTTCTTACAGGAAGAAAGTATGCATCAAGTGGGAGGTGGGAGGAATGGACCACCTTAAATCTGCCTCCCCGACCACAGGGTTGGGAGTTTTTCTGCAGGTTAAATGAATGACACACGAGGGGAATGAGCATCATTGCACGAGGGGAATGAGCATCATTGCATGTTTGGGGTGCAGGGCACATTAACGCAGTGAGGAGTCATGCTCGTACGTACATCCCATGGACAAAAAATGGTGGATAAGTCCCTTCCCAGTTGGGGGTTTTAGTAGCATAACAAGCTAGGGGCTAATAATGGTCTTTCTTTCAGCCTTGTGTGCAAGTGGGATGCAAGGAGTAGATCACCCAGCGGGTCCTTGGGCACAGTGTGTGGTAGGGTGTCACTTCTCTTCCCTGGACAAACAGCTGGAGTAAGGATTTGTAGTTATAGTGTGGCTGCAAGGAGGATCTGCTGTTTCTGGAAAAGAAACTCAAAAGTGTCAGTGCAAAGGAAAATACAAAGTTCTGGTCAGTAAATCTTACTGGCCTGGAACTTGAAACACAAGAGAACTACAAAACAACAAAAAACACTATAAAAATATTTTCTAGCTCATGGAGCTATACTCCCAAAGTGCTGGGATTATAGGCATGAGCCACCATGCCAGGCCTGTATGTCTTTAATTCTTAGTGATCTTGCCCAATTTTTTCTTTTTAGGGTGTTTGTATTTCCTGCTTTTCATGAATTACATAGTCACATTTTTCTACAGAGTTGTTTTCCTTTTTTTTTTTTTTTGTAGAGACAGAGAGTATCACTTTATCGCCCTGGGTAGAGTGCCGTGGCGTCACACTGCTCACAGCAACCTCCAGCTCTTGGGCTTAAGCGATTCTCTTGCCTCAGCCTCCCTAGTAACTGGGACTACAGGCGCCCGCCACAGCGCCCGGCTATTTTTTGTTTTGCACTTCGGCCGAGGCCGGGCTTGAACCCGCCACCTTCGGTATATGGGGCCGGTGCCCTGCTCACTGAGCCACAGGAGCCGCCCTTTATCTCCTAACTTTCACTCTCCAACCCAGTCCCTCCATCATCATTATTGATAAAACATACAGGTGTAATGGAACATGGATATTTCAGTGTGCAATTCAAAAATTGTTTCCCTTATCTTTAACCTGAAACTTGAACCCTTAAAATGTAAATGCAACACTGTCTAGGAGAGAAGGACATTAAGTGGGGTCACTCACTGATTGTAACTGAATTTGTCAGGTACAATAATGTTTCCTAAGACAAGATTTTGATGGGGAAATGCCATCAGGTGCCTTAGAGAGGAAGAGAGAGACATCACCGCACAGATGGAGTGCAAAATAGCCTAGAACATAAGCCCTGGCTACCTTATATCTGTTCTTAGTTTTCACAATGTGGATATTTCTCTTTTTAAGGCAATAAAAATGGAAGGATACCCAAATAGCAACAAAAAGTTCATTCTTCCAATACAATAGCCAAGAACTTTTTATTATAACCAAAAAAACTAGGTATCAACAGATTACTTACAGAATTATAAAGCCTAAAGACACTTGACATTGTTAATTGTCTGGTGAAATTCAGAATACAGAAACACATCCATCCCAAAGGCTTATAGCAGGTATTTCAGCTGAGGCTGAAGGGGAAGATGACAGGGACCACATCCTTTGAGGTTCTGATGTGTATTTTATTAGGCAGAAAAAGAAAAGCCTTCCTCCAGGATTCTGGTAACCACCCTAATGCACTCCCGTCACTAGGAACCACAATTCCACACCCAGCACAATGACTTCTCAGAACCGCACAGTTACAAGTGACTCCCTTGTGACTGCTGATTCCCAGATATCACATACTCTTCAGACAGCAAGGAGAGAGAAATTCCTTTGGGGTTATATCCTGTTTTCTAAACACAAAAATAAAGTAATGCATTGTATGTGTTTGCCTACTTAAGATTGAAATGGAAAGCTACTTCTGCCTAAATATAAGCCAATGAACTATAACACTATTTTCCCTGAGCATTTTAAAAATAATAACTTATAAGTGGAAATGCATTTGTATTACAATAATGCCTTTTTTAAAACATGAAAAAATCTTAGACTTCTATTCTATGGAGATCTTTAAATGCATCCAGACATTTGCCACTTTTCTGGCACAGCTTACAGTGGACTGTTCTAAAAGGAGTGAAATTAACAGCAACTTTATGTTCTCTTGTCTCTTGGAATTTCTGATTAAAATTCTATGCCTCAATGATTGCTAAAGCAATCTAAATTTTAAAGACTTAGGATGTGTCCTAAGAAAACTTTTCTCAGAAGAACACATTCAAGGTAAATATCTGTCTATGCATCTTTCATATAGTCTCAGAAAGAAAAATTAATGGTATCTCATCAGGCAAAAGCATCAGACTGGAACTCATCTAGGGTAGCACAAAACTTGGGTCCTAAAGAGGTAGAATGAAGAATTTAACTAAGATTTTTACAAAGTATGAGTCATATTTTTTTCAAGGACGTATTTATGTGATCTTAAAAATGGGAGTTTAGAATCCACCAAACATCTGTAAATTGAAGAATGACAGGAAAAACATATGGGATTTTGCCCTTGTTCTAATTTAAGCTTCTCCAGTCTCATTTATGTGTCTGTAATTTTTTTTTTAATCTCCACAGATGCTGCTGATGTCTCATTCAAGCCCTTCCCTCTCACTCCTGATGACACATCCCTCAATGTCACGACAGTAAGTTCCAAGGGTAGATCCTAGCTCTTCACATGCCTGTTTTTGTTCATTTAGCAAAACAAGAAAAGAGAATGGATGAACTGGCCACTTGGTGATATCAGTGCTGTCTTTTCATCACTTGTAATTAAGAGTCAGTGGCTTTGTCTCATTCACACTTTTCTCACTTCTTCAAGGAACAGAGAGGGAAAAAATAGATTAAGGACTAGGATAATGTGGGAAGAATTACAAGAAACAAACTCATATAAGCCCTGGAGGGCAGGGGCCCTTCCCCCCAGTACTTAACTGACCCTTATATATTCTGTAGTTGGTGCTCACCAAGTATTAGAATGAACAGGTCAGTCCATCAGTTACTGAGGTCTTTTCCCACTGTGGTAGAATCCCCTGTTGACAGCTAGAGTGAAGGTTTTCTTCTCAATCTTATCCGGCATGAATAGGTCAGATAGAAATGAAACTGATCAAAATCCTGTGCGTCAAGCTGGAAAAATAAATTATGTTCTAAGGCAAAGAGGAGCACATGTCACCTCTTTGAGTAAAAAGGTGCGCAAATGAGAGAATGGTTGCAGAATGTAATGTTGGTTATCAAAAGGGTGGGGGGATTGTAACTTCCCTCGACAGTCTGAGACCAGACACTCGGGGCCAAAGCAGGGAGCCATTGTACTCATCAGTGGAGATGGCGTGAGGATAAGGAGCAGCGGGCCAGAGCCTGGCTCTTCTCATCGGCGTGCCCGGGCTGGCGGCTCTGGTCCTTCTACTTCCTTTAAACCCCTGTTGGAGGTACAAGTCAAAGCTGTTGGACAAAAGCACAAAGTTTAGTCTCTACAGCTCTGCACAAGGAATCAGGGATTAGCCCTTGCTGGTCACTCTATCTACCCTCTAAGCTGGATGGCTGGGGGCGGCGGGGTTGGTTGAACTATTGGCATGAAGGAAAAATGAAAATATTGTATTTTTCTGAAAAATGCTGCTTCCATCAACAGTGAACACTGCTGCTGGAAAAAGAAACTGCTGACTATCATTCGATATATATTCCTGACATTTCCAGTCTGTCATTTCTCTTTTCCTCCATCCCCGTGTCCCACCTGATGTTTCATTTCAGATTCGTTGCATCGTCCTCCTAAATATGCTTTTCACCACCTGCTTCTATCACTTAGCCTTTCATTTAGCAAATATTACCCAAATCTGCTGCTGTGCTAGGCGTCAGGCTATGAGAGAACAAAACACCGGCCCTACTTTCAGGGAATTTCTGATGTGATCAGGTACCATAAAATCGTGTAAGAGCTGTGGCTGGAGATAGCAGGTGTACTGACCGGGACAAAGTGATACGCCAGGACAGGGTGCAGGGGAGTGACCCTTAGTCGTGTGTGTTCTCTGAGAGTTTGTGCATAAATGTCCCTGTGCTTTTTGCTTTGGGATTCACTGAAGAGCAAGAATCATGCGGAACCAAGGGGATTGATTACCTGTGAGGCGGCAAGGTCTACGTATAAAAGAAGAGTCTAGGGGAGTGTATGATAGGGGCCAAATGAGCAGTTATGATGTTAACCGATGTCAAAAAGAGGGGTTCAGAGGGGCGAAGATTTCCTCTACCCCAGATGGTAAAAGGAGGCAAAGCGTGTGTGTCTGTGTGTGTGTTATTGCTGGAAGCAGGAGGCAGGGGCTGGAGTCCAGGGAGGAGGGTCTCCAGTCAGATGAGCACAGACAGTGAAGCATCTCAGCACTATAAACAGAAGGTCCAGCAGTCAGGGCAGAGGAAAATTCAGACTATAAGTTTTCAAACAAGTTGGAATCAGATTGTGGAGAATCTTGAACACCAGGAAAAAAAATCTGAGTTATAAACCATACATCTGAAGTTGCTAGGTGAGACACATGAAAAATTAATCTGCTGGCTAAGGCTAAGTTAAGATACTTCCCACTAATATATTTAAAGAATTTATTTAAATGTCTTGGACTGGTGCCATGATTCATGCGCATAATCCTAGCACTCTGGGAAGCCTAGGCAGGTGGATAGCTTGAGCTCACAAGTTTGAGATCAGCCTGAGCAAGAGCAAGACCCGTCTCTAAAAAAATAACTGGGTGTTGTGGCAGGTGCCTGTAGTCACAGCTATTTGGGAGGCTGAGGCAAGAGGATTGCTTGAGGCCAAGAGTCTGCGGTTGCTGTGAGCTATGATGCCATGGTACTCTATCCAGGAGGAAAAAGTAAGACTCTGTCTCAAAAAAATAAAAATAGAAATAAATGTCTTACATAAGCTACAAATCTGCCTAGTGAACCAGTAAGTTTCTAGATAATACCATGTGCCACACTTTTCTTTGAATGGCCCACTGATCCCAGCCCTGAGCTGCACTCAGATGGATACTCAGTGTGTGATTTTTGAATGAATGAAGCTCTTTTAAACAAACATCAGAAGTCTCTGAAGTGTGAATCTGCATCCTCCCGTGTCCTGCTAAAGCTGGAGGCTGTGCTGTTCTCCATACTCAAGGACAAGGGCATCTGTGACAGGAGATGAGGAGGAAATACATTACCTCCTCCATGGACCTCTTTCCCCTGGTCCTTCTCCACTTCAAGCTTTCTTAACTCTAATTTCACTATAAGAAACTAAGCATGTAGCCAGAGACATTCCATCTTCACAGACATGTTTCTTTCTTTTGCGGGAAAGCTGAGCAGATCTCGGTACCATCTGGGCAACCATCACTGAGCATCTGTCAAACCCAAGTTTGCAACCAAGGTTCAGGCTTTCTCTGGGCCCTGGTAGCCCATGTGAATTCAGAGCAGTGAGAAGCCCCTGCTGGTTCCCAAGGGGCAAGAAGGATGAGCCTTGGGCCTTTGTGATGGAGGCCAAACCCACAGCGTCATAATAGTGCTTCTGTCCTTAGCCACGTGCATCCCCAGGGGCCCAGAGTGCCATTCCTTCTGAGAGAAATTCCAGGCCCTCTTTTGGCATGATAATACTTTCTAACTACATAATTTCAGTGTGAAGTTTAAGCTCAAATGTTCTAATTAAATCAGTCAACTCTTCTCTAAAAAAAGAATGTATCAAATAATATCTCGGCATCTATCAGCTATTTGGTCTAATGCAATCCTCGCTAAAATATTTATAAAGTAACACAGTGACGTGGGACAATCCTGGTGATGCACCAGCAATATGTGTATGTGAGTGTGTGCATGTTCCTGTGTGAGTAGAGGATATGTGTGTATGCATGGAAGTTGATGCTTTCATGAAAATGACACAGTCATAAAACGACAGCCTGTTCATTGGAGCTCTGATACTTCGTCTCTCACTGAAATTCAGAGGCCACTTCTAGTTGATAGGACTTTTATTCAAAAAAACACTTGAACCTTTATGATTCACTCCTTGAAACAATATCAATATATGTTATATAATGTAGGCATTTGTTTGTGGTTTGTACAAATAGAAGTCCCCCTTTTTTTGACTCAGGAAGAAGAAAGAGAATTCACTGTGTCCGAGGGCCCTCTCGAGCAGAAGGTGGAACTGAGCATCTCTCTGGTGAACCAGCTGTTCAAGGCAGAGCTTGCTGACTCCCAGTCCCCATCTTACCAGGAACTAGCAGTAAAGTCCCAGCTTCAGGTGAGTGGACCCAGCCTGTACAACCACATTTATGTCATGGTTGAGAATCTGAGAGCCAACAGAACATCAACCCATTTGCCTAACTGTTCCAGCTTCTTGCCACCAGGCATTCATTTTTAACCATAAAAGAGAAAACAGAAAAAAAAAGAAAGAAAGAAAACAGAAACTACAATGGGTCTCAGAATATTAGGATGAAAGGATCCCAGGAAAGTTTTCATTTCAGCTTTTCCATTCACACAGTCTACCCTGGTCCAAAACATTAAATGAAAAATTCCAGAAATAGACAACTTAAGTTGTCTGACACATCGTCAATAGGTCAAAAATAGCCTAACACTATGTCACAATACCAATATCATCTGACTCACTTTGTCTCATCACATCAGCCCTGTATCACCTCACATCATCACAAGAAGGGTGAGTATAAATATCTTAGCACAATAACTAAGAAAATACCATGAAGTCTATGTTAACCAGTTAGATGAAAATATTTCAAATTGTAAATAAAACTAGCACGTTGTACCCCACAATTGCATTAACGTACACAGCTATGATTTAATAAAAAAAAAAAAAAGAAAGAAAGGTGAGTATAGTACCTAAGATCTCTTAAGAGAGAGAGACCATGCTCACATAACTCTTCTTACAGTATATTGGTGTAATTGTTCTATTTTATTATTAGTTATTGTTACCTAATCTCTTACTATACCTAAATTTATAAATTAAACTTTATCATAGATATGTATGTATTTAAAAAACACATAGTGTAGATATATATAGATATACCATCTGAGGTTTCAGGCATGTCTTGGGGTCTTACAAAATATCTCCTGGAAATAAGAGAGGACTATTTGCATTTAGATTTTCTTTAAATGATAGTAAATTTTTTAATCTCATTCAACTGAAAGCTGCTATGCAGATATTCTATGTATCTAAATGACCATTATCATGATGGTCTCAGGGACATACACTTAGAGACAAATTCATCAAGATGTATACATTAAATACATACAGATTTTTATGTCTCAATCATACCTTGATAAAGTGGATTAAAATAAAACAAAATGACCGTATGGGGCACCAACTGGAGAACATAATGGATTGAATTGTGGATTTTAATCCATAATACTTTTTCTTTCATAACATTTTTATTTTTGCAGTTTGATGCATGATTTTTTTTCTGGGTGATAGATGGAGGGCAATTCCATTGTCCATGTTATCAATTACTAAACCGAGCAGCTTTTCCATGATGTCTCTCCCATCTCTAACCATAATCATGTCTCTCCTTGATCAAATTCAATTACTCTTCAACTCCCTGCAAGATAAACCCAACCACTTTGCTGAGCATGGCATCCCGATACTGTGATATGATTCCCACTTTCCTTCCAGCCTCATTTTACACTGCTTCCTTATCACACCCCTCCTTTACACTACCAGCTTCCAGAAGTAAATAGCAAATTTTCCTCACTCTTAGCCTTTACATTTTCTACCCTCTCTGTCTAAAATGCCCCTCTCCGAGCCTCATTTTAGGTACTTCATCATGGAAAGTTCCCTAACACAGTCTAGGTTGAGCGCCTCTCTGCTGGGCGTGCTAATACCTGGTGCCCACTGCTGGTACAACACTAATCATCCTGTCTCGAGATTATTCTTTCACATATCTATGGCCTTTGCCATCTCTTTTTCTCTCTTCTTACCTGCCACTCTCGTCACCACCAGGCTATAAGCTTCCCCTTGAGAGCAGAGACTGTTCTCTGAAAGCATCTCTGAAGCCTAATGTCCTAACACAGAGCTTGAGATGCAGTTAAATACTTAGCAGTTACTTGTATAAACACAACTAGAAACTGAATTATCCTTGAGATTGCATAGCCACGGACTGCAAATCTCACTCAGCACGGCTGGGGAAAAACAGGCCCCACTTTTTGTGCTTGGAGAACTTAAAACGTACCTTCTCTCACCTGGAGAGATGAAGAAATGAAACACTCATAACCTCCAACCTCTCCTTGCAGCAGCAGTCTGTCAGTAAAATGCAAAGAATCCTTTCTAAAAACTTCAAAGAGAAAGAATCAGTCTGTGGTGTTTATGAACCAGAGAAGTACTTGGACATGGATTATTAGATAAAATGAATTAAAGAATAGCTCGTTAACTTTCCCATATTTTTCTTTGAAACTTTTCCATATTTTTCTTTGAAACATTCTTTTCAGCAAATCCTTAGTGCAGCTGAAGGATATCTTCAAAGTTGGATAATTGGATGCAGAGTCTTTACTGACTTGTTATCAATTTTCTAAGCACCTAAAATAACGTGATGTAGAATAATGCAAATACGTTGAGGCTTTTTAAAAACCTGAACGCTAGTCGTGTTTCTGCCAAAAATCAGCCATGAGAATTTGGGGCACACTAGTTTTCCATGGCCCTCATTTCCTCACATAGAAACTATAGAAGGTTCCCTACAGTTCCTTTCCAACTCTAAACTGCTAAGCATAGAAAGAATGGCTGGCACTGCTCTTAACTCTTTATATATGTATATAAGTAAACTTGCTTAATGGTTCATGCAGTCCTGTAAGTAATACTATTCCCCTTTTTAAAAGAGGAAACTGAGGCACAAGGAGATTTAACAGGCCCAAATGACACACCTGTTATCTGGCAGACCCAAGATTCCAACCCATGCAGCCTGGCACCAGAACACTCCTAACCACAGTGCTACGTTTCCTATTTTTCCCACATATATAATTATGAGTAAATAACTATTGTGTCATCATTAAGTGGGCAAGCCCCTCCTGGACTCTGAAAAATGTATTAGCCAAAGAGAGTCTGTCTGGCCCAGTCTGGTGCCATGTCATTCCTGCCGCGATTTGCAGTCACGGGTTCCTCGGAGACGGAGCCCCTCTGCTCACAGCAGCTGTTCCCTCTCCAGTCTCCCAGCGGGGGCCCCTCTGCCCCCCAGCCTGCCCTGGAATAACCAGTCCGCCCTGCCGCAGCCCCCTGCCTGCCTCAGCACAGTCATCTGGGACTAATCAGGAATTAATGGACAGTGCTTAGTGGTAATTTAATTTCCACAATAAACCTAATGAGCAATTTAATACAAATGTCAAAAGGAATGGCTTAGTTGTCGTCAGGATGCTTTCTACTGTGCAAATATTCGTGAGGACTCAACACGGGCTGTGTTTCTACAGCCGGTTAACTTAGATTCCGGCAGAATCAGGGAGGCCCTGTGCATTTAGCGTTATTAATAAGGTTAATTAGCAATTTAGTGGCTAGTGCCCCGTGAGTGGAAGGTCCCCGGAAGCTTATTTAGCACAATTAACTGAGGCTTTTGTCGTCCCTCCCTAGATGCCTTCTCTACCACACTCCGAAGCAAAGCTGATTCTTAATCAATGGCAGACAGGTTCACAAGGAGGCCAGAAGGGAGTGACAACTGCTGTCCCCGGGAGCCGGGGCCATAGAGCCCAGGAGAGGGGAGCAGGTCACAGCGGTGCCTCCAGTTGTGGAGCTGGCGCTGCAGACCTCCAAGGAGGCCATTCTGTGCCTAATTGACTGTTTTCATGAATATAGCCCAGTATGAATTGCAGAGAATCCCAGACAAGAGAGAGGGATGATTCAGGGGCTAAATCTACTACAGAATTTGCAGCTCAGGCTCGGCACCAGTAGCTCAGTGAGTAGGGCACCAGCCACATACACCAAGGCAGGTGGGTTTGAGCCCGGCCCCTGCCTGCTAAACAATAATGACAATTACAACCAAAAAATAGCAGGCATCACGGTGGGTCTCTACTCAGGAGGCGGAGGCAAGACAATCGCTTTAGCCCAAGAGTTTGAGGTTGCTGTGAGCTGTGACACCACAGTACTCTACCGAGGATGACATAGTGAACTCTGTCTCAAAAACAAAAAGAATTTGCAGCTCATACTTAAGCAGTCAGTTGCAGGTGCTATCACTGGAATGACAAGACAAATTCCCAGTGGCCCCAAAGCTGTTTGTTCCCAGAGGCCAGGGCAGACCTGAAGCATGTACAGAGCCCTGCCTGGCCAACCACAGAGTAAAAACCAGCTCTGCAGAGCCCAACCTCCCATTGAGCCCATGACAAGGTATGGACAGAGACATAAGAAACCTGCTACCCTGGTTCCCTGCCCCTGACCTCTATAAGGCCTTCATCTTGTCCTTCCCCTCACTACATCTTTCAAAAATGACCACGTGAAGGTTTGACCAGCCCTTGCCAGGCTCTATGCTGTGTGGTCACTGGGGAAATAAGAGAAAGCCTGGCCTTTGTCAGCCAGCAGTCCAGGAGGAGAGGTGGGGAATAAATAAGCAATGATGCCAGATCAGCGACTCCCTGGCCCCCTGTGTGCCAGGCACTTCTGACTTGCTAGTTATTCCTTACAGGAATCTTATAAGGTAGGTATTGTTATTCTATTTTGGCTAAGGAGACCAACTCTCAGAAAGTTCAGCAATACTCAAGGTCTTACAACTAGAAAGTACTAAAACAGATGCTTAAACCCAGGCTGGCCTTCACAAGTATCTCCTTGTCACCTAAAAAGTGAGCCTGCCATCATCACTGCAGTTCCTATAAGGAAGGAAAACTATTTTTAGTATTGGCAGAAGAAAATATAATTAGAAGGCAAATCAGTCAGCTGGGGATAAACCGTTCACGGCGTGCTCCCAGGCCCAGTACAGGAGACTGGGGGATTGTCTGTGCATCGCCGCTCCAGGCCTTGGTGCAGCAGCGCAGAATGGTGTTTTTCTCAGCTACAGCGACAACACAGTGGCCTGTTGATGAGTTTAGAGAATAAAGAGATGCAGTCAACTCAGTTGAAATTTGCTGAGTCCCTACTGTGTGAATGATAATCTGTTGGATACCAGGAAAGTGGAAGAGAAACAGAGCCAATTGAGTCAAGGCCCCACCCCTGAGGCCAAGAGCATGACCTCAGTGAGGAAATGGAAATGTACCTCACAGTCTTATATGGGCATGCTGCGGTAAGTTCCAGAGCAGTCGAGAGAAGAAACACCTGAAACAACTGTGGGCTCCTACAAGAGCTTTTCAGTAGAGAAGATGTTGGCACTGGCTTTGAAAACCAGTGCTGGGGGAGGTGGCCAATGAGCAAATGCATCTTGGACTAAGGGAAAGTACTTCACCAGAGGCTGGTGAAGTAGAAATGGAGTTGAGTGTGAGGAGGGACACAGATCAGTATAGTGTCGATGGAGGATAATGATGACACGGAGTGGAAACATAATGATAAGGCACATGGGGGAGAGGATAAGTGTGTAAATTTCATAGGGTCTTAAATGTCATTCTAAAGAATTGGGCCTTATTCAAAGCCCAGCAAGGGATTTTTAGGAAAGAGCAACAGAATATGAATTGAATCCCTTAGGAAAGATTCCACTCAGGGAGAGACCACCTTCCTTGACCACACACCCAGAAAGCCACATCTTCTGCCCTCCTCGGCCACCCACACACATAATCCCATTTCAGCAGTGCAGAAAGAGAGCTCAGAGAGTATGCCAGCCCTGCATGTGAGAAGGGCTGAGAGAGTGTGCCAGCCCTGTGTGTGAGGACTGAGAGAGTGTGCCGGCCCTGCATGTGAGGACTGAGAGAGTGTGCCGGCCCTGCGTGTGAGGACTGAGAGAGTGTGCCGGCCCTGCGTGTGAGGACTGAGAGAGTGTGCCGGCCCTGCGTGTGAGGACTGAG
>CAUYON010143284.1:0-10974 GCA_963573935.1 Arctocebus calabarensis | reverse complement strand
GTGGCCCTGCTGGGTCCCCGGCTGCATCACCAGAGGATGTGACAGCTGCACAGCTTGTACACCTCCAGGCCCGAGCACTGAGTCCGAACTTGGAGAGCTCGCAATCCCCGCCCCAGACACACACACACTCGGGCCGGGCTCTGAGTCACCATCCTTCCCTTCTACAAGTGCAGTCACTCACATCACTCAGAGGCTACCTGTCGACCTTGCTAGGACGCTGAGGAAAATAAATGTATAGCAATGAAATCTTCAGGGGACTGTTACTTTGATTGGAACACTGAATATTTGATGAAATTTAGAAGTTATAAAATTTCATGTGCCTCCATTAGCGCAGAAGGCAGCGCCTCAGTCTCATAGAAGTTATAAAATTTCAATGTTAAAAGGGAATAGTATGATTATGCTTAGAAAAGAAACCCGACTTTCCATAGATAAATACTGGTATTTATTGGCAAGGTGATAAGGTATCTGGAATTTGCTTCAGAACACTCCCATGGTAGAGGAAGAAATAGGTGGGAGTTTTTCTTTGTTTGTTGTTGCTCCAGATGAGTTGAGACAACCTAAGTGTTTTCTTTCAAACTTCTGAGGGCCAGAAATTGGACGCGGGGGCGTCAGAAGGGCCACGTTCCCCTGCGAGCCCTGGCCGGACTCTCCCTGCCTCTTCCGGCTGGTTGCGTTTCTTGACTTCCACGGGTTCTGCCCCAGCCCTCTGATGTCTGTGTCTGTCTTCAGCATTTTACGCTCTGAGCGCCTGTGTCTTTTCTTCCCTCTCTTATCAGGACCCTTTGTCTGTGGGAGTCAGGTGTGCGGTGGAGTTTAGGCCAGGCATTTCTGCAGGGCTTGTTGAACACAGTCCAAGTTCCTCAAACGCCTTGAGGTGCAGTAGCCTGGTGGTCTGCACAGGATGTCTGGCACCTGGCAGGCTCAGGGCTAAGATTCTGGGGGTCCTGTTCACCACAGTCCAGGATCCTCTTGTCCAGGAGCCCCAGACGGCTCTACTGTTACCTGGAGGCTGAGAACAGAATGCCTAGCAACCAACGGTTACCATAGCCTGAGTCCTGTCCAGGCCTAGATAAAAATCACTAAAGTGAGTTAGGCAAGTTTATCCGCAATTTGTAAAGTATAAGTTGTAATGACATGGTGTGCCTGCAGGACTTTTCTTTCCTTTGTTTCCCTTTGTCTGATTGTTAATGATTACTTGAGGTGCCTTGCTTTGAATAATTCAAATTAAATTTATGCATTATACTGTCAACATGATTTATGACTTTTGATGGAATAAAGAGACCTAAGGGAGAATGGCCCGGGGCTGCACTTGCTGTCTGCACTCGAAATGCCGCTGGTGTCAGCCTCTCACGGGCTCCCAGTGGTGATTTCACCTGAGATCACTGAGTCTGAGTGTTTTCTCGTGTCAACTGCCCTTGGTGCAGATCCTCACAAGGGTTGTTGGGACCCAGGCCTCCACAATGGTGCCAGGAACAGGGACCTTTACCCCTGTTCTAACCTCATATGCCCAGTGAGGCACGCCATTGACGCTGATCTCCCAAAGACAGGAAAAAGGGGAAAAGGCCGCTCATCCCAGGTAAGGGCCATGGGCGTCAGGGAATATCCCTGGAAACCATTGACGTGAATGTCTGGTCAGGTTGCAGCCTGTGAGATTCTTTCTATTTCTTGCTTTTCTGTAGCTGCCTCATTTTAATATAGTCTGCCCTTTTCAAGTGTTGCGTCAAGCATGCCTCTCACATTGTGCCACTTTTCCTTATTCATTTTCATTTCTTTGTCTCTCTGGACCTCATATCACATAAGACATTCTGCCCCAAGCTTCTACTTATCAGGAGATTCCAACTGGGGGGTCTGCACCTAGGTGGGGCCTTATACTGTCCTGCCAGTAGCCAGGGAATACTTTCCTTTCCCCTCCCCCCTCTCCCATTGATTTCCCGTTTAGCTGGGAAGGATGGTCTCACCTGAAGAATTCTGGCTGGGGACCACTTCCCCATGTTTCCCGAAGGGGACTCTCTGGAAGGAAGGTGACGGCTTGTCCATTAGAGTGTCAATCAGTTGCTTTATTTTTCAGCTTCTCCCCACTTTGGGCACGCATCCCTTTTAATAAAGAAAAAGAAAAGAGGGATACTGCCCCTCACCCACCACATTTTAAAGAACTGGGCGTGTGTAAGAATTTTCACTTATTTCTATTTCTCCTTTCTTCTTCTGTATTTTATTTTATGTTTAGTGCGCCCTGGCTTAAGTAATAGCAATTTTTTTTTTTTAATATTGGCCAGATATTTGCAATGGTATCCTTACCCTCTTCCCTTGTTTATTTAGTGGGTGAGTCAAAGGTTACAACAAGAAACAGAAGGTACTCTTTTTCTTTCTAATTACCTTATCATTAATTTTGTTTTCTACCCTTGTGTCTCCATACAGAGGACTTGCTGATGTTAACTTCCCGGGGTCCTTGAGTTCAGTGCAAATGGACTGAGTAGGTATTACTTCCGCAGCCCCCTGGCACTATCTCCCTAAACTTAAAGGGAATGAGTATTAAAGGGCTAGCCTTGGAAGCCTGTGGGAAGATCGAATTTAGGGACAGATTCATATGCTATCTTTCTGTTGCCACTTTACTTTTACTTTTTTTCTCTCTTCTTTCTAGCCAGTTCCTTTTAAAAAATAGAATAGTCTTTTTACTGAGAGTAATGTAATCATAAACTGCTGCTTCAGGGCCTGTTATAGGCCCCTGATTGCAAGACATCTTCTCTTTTAACTTTTTCCCTCCCAATTTAGATCTTGACATTCGGAAAGAACAATCTATTTTGGCGGTGCACTTCATTTCCCAGTTAATCCCTGATATTTGGCACAAACTCCAAAAACTTATAGAAGAGCCTCAAATACCACAAGTATTAGAAATCTTTCAGAGACAGAAATAACCTAGAGGCTCAGACAAGCGAAATGATTAAGCTTTGATAACATTCTCTCTATTAACACCAAGGCCACCGTTTCTGCTCTCCCTAAATTTTAGAATCTCTATTTTCCTCTCCTATGTCCATCTCTGGAGTAGAAGATAAAGTATAACCCTCATGTGTATCCCACAGCTTTTTTTGTTGCTACAAGATCAAGTCCAATTGGCTTAACTCACATTATTAATTTGCTTTTAGTAGAAAATATTAATATAACAATTGTTTTGTAAAAATTAACACCCATATGTAGGGACCTCCATTTCCTCCAGGAAGAAGTGTATGAATCATTGGCAGATCCATACAATTCACCTGTGATATTTTAGTACCACTTCAAATACGCCCCTCTTATTATAAAGGCCAAATTCAAATAACCTTCCTCCTAAAGAATGATGTGGACTTCAATTACTTCTCCTAACTCAATTTCCACTCCCATAATAGAAGCTATTACTGTTTTTATTGATGCATCAAGAAAAAAACAGGCTTGGCGCCTGTGGCTCAGCGGGCTAAGGCACCAGCCACATACACCTGAGCTGGCGGGTTCGAATCCAGCCCCGGCCCGCCAAACAACCATGACGGCTGCAACCAAAAAATGGCCGGGCATTGTGGTGGGTGCCTTTAGTCCCACCTACTTGGGAGGCGGAGGCAAGAGACTCGCTTGAGCCCAGGAATTAGAGGTTGCTGTGAGCTGTGATGTCACAGCACTCTATCCAAGGTGACAGCTTGAGGCTCTGTCTCAAAAAAAGAAAAAAGAAAAAAACAGCAAGGTGAAACTTATTGCTGATGCATTAGCTCATCAGTCAGCTGGTAAAAATTTATGTGAACTATTTTTTTCCCTTCAACAATTACTATGGAAAAGAAAACACCTTGTATTCATCACCAGGTGTGTTCACACGCTAACACCCACGGTCCTCTCACAGAAGGAAACAATCATGCTGATCCTGTAGTAATGTTTAATGCCCCAGTTTCAACTGCCATTCAGTCCCACCAATTCTTCCATCAAAGTCTGCAAGCCTTAACTTGTGCATTCAAAATTACTTTGTCTCAAGCCTGTGACATTGTCCGGGCTTGCCCAGAATGTCAACAGTCCTCCACCCCTGCTCCTGTTGGAGTTAACCCTTGAGGTTTACAATCCAATAATTCATGCAAATGGATATTCCTCATTACTTTCCTTTTAGAAAGTTTAAGTATATTCATGTTTGCATTGACACACATTCAGGTATGATTCATGCCACTTGCCAAACTGGTGAATCTGCCAAACATGTAAAAAACCATACATTATCAGCAATTGCTACTTTAGGCCTTCCTCAACAAATTAAAACTGATAATGGTCCAGCTTATATGTCCAATCTTTCTCCCTGTTTTGTCAACAATGGCTAATGAAACACATGAGTGGTATTCCTCATAATCCAGAAGGTCAGGCAATCACAGAACATTCTCAGGTCATTCTGAAACATCCATTAACTAAACAGAAGAAGGGAAGTATGGAAGACAGGTTAATGCCACAAGAACCGATTTACAAAGCACTTTTCACCTTTAATTTTTTTTTTTTTTGTAGAGACAGAGTCTCACTTTACTGCCCTTGGTAGAGTGCCGTGGTGTCACACAGCTCACAGCAACCTCCAACTCCTGGGCTTAGGCGATTCTCTCCTGCCTCAGCCTCCCAAGTAGCTGGGACTACAGGCGCCTGCCACAATGCCCGGCTATTTTTCTGTTTTGCAGTTTGGCTGAGGCCGGGATTGAACCCGCCACCTTCGGTATATGGGGCTGGTGCCCTACTCGATGAGCCACAGGCGCCACCCTTCACCTTTAATTTTTAAAAAATTGTTCTCAACAAGATATTGCAGCAGCTGAAACGCATTTCAGCCCACCTGAAAAGGAGCCTAAACCTTTAGCATTGTGTAAAGAGCCATCAGATGTTCCTCAGTGTCTAGGCCGGTACAGCTGTTAATGTGAGGCAGGTGTATGCAGTAGTGTTGCCTCCTGCAGGGCCTTTGTGGATACCTGCCAGGCCACACCGGAGCCCCTGACTCCGGAAAATCTTTTCATTGCCATGCCAACAAAGATCACAATTAATTAAGGCTGCATAATATTCCATGGTATACATGTACTACAATTTATTAATCCATTCATGTGCACCATGAAATATTATGTAGCCTTAAAGAAAGATGGAGACTTTACCTCTTTTGTGTTTACATGGATGGAGCTGGAACATATTCTTCTTAGCAAAGTATCTCAAGAATGGATGAAAAAGTATCCAATGTACTCAGCCCTACTATGAAAATAATTTATAACCTTCATATGAAGGCTATAAACCCAATTATAGCACAAGAATATGGGGAAAAGGGTAAGGGAGGGCTGGAGAGGGGGGAGAATAGGTGGAGAGAGGGTAATTGTTGGGATCACACTTACAGTGTATCTTAGAAGGGTATAGGTGAAACTTACTGAATGCAGAACACAAATGTTTTCATACAATAACTAAGAAAATGCCATGAAGGCTATGTTGAACAGTTTGATGAAAATATTTCAGATTGTACGTGAAGCCAGCACATTGTACCCCATGATTGCTCTAATGTACAAAGCTATGATCTAATAAAAAAAATTAAAACAAAATCACAATTAATTCCCAACCCAGTCAGGTAGTTATTATTTTTGCCATTCTAACTTCATAAGAAGTGTAACTTCCAGTAAGTACCGAGGTAAGCAACCACCTCATTTATATTGGGCTCACTTTTAGAACCCCCTCTTTTCTCTCCTGTTACATGGAAAGTCTCTAAACCCCCGATATCCACCATTGATTTCCAGGTTACCTGTTGTGTTCCCTTTAGGCCTCCGAGGTAAATGCCTTTCCTGTTTGTGATCATCCTTGGATAATAGGCCAGGATCTCTCTGCTTTAGGCTTAACTTGGACTTACTATTCCTCTCCAAAATTACCAAAAATTATTTGCCAAATAATTGGATATTAGAAAATTGGGGACCTGCCAAGCTATCGATTCTTAAGTCCGGCCAAACGTGGGAATTCTCTGTGCTTTCTGTTTATCATGAGGCTCCTGAAGAGTGGAATCCTGGCCTAGCAGAACCGCTTTTAAGAATCCAAGGGCCTTCTTTACAACCTGCTTATACTCCTTTAAAAAAGGGAATATAGAGAATAGCTTTGCCTTTTCTCCTCCATGTGATGAGACACGGTCTTTATTCCCAAGTTTTGGTCCCCTACAACCTCTACCAATGGGCACCTGAGACTAGAACCCCAACGAAGAAATGGTGTGCACCTCTAAACTCTACGTATTTGCACTAACTTCTCGAGCTGCCTCCATTCAATTTATAAGAAACCCTTATTTGCATGTTAGACATTTTAATTTGACACTCGCTCACAAAGCTTGGTTAACTCCTTGTTTTATCCATCAGAATGTGACTCAGTTTAACTTGACTCACGTTCACATACCCCAGACAAGGAGTTGAGGTCTGGATTCCAGTTAACCTCACTTGTCCATGGATGAAAACAAATGCCCTAGAGCAGTGGTTCTCCACCTTCCTAATGCCTCCTAGTGCCTCGACCCTTTAACACAGTGCCTCATGTTGTGGTGACCCCCAACCATGAAATTATTCTCGTTGCTACTTCATAACTGTAATTTTGTTATGAATCGTAATGTAAATATCTGATATGCAGAATTTTATTTTCATTGTTACAAAGGGGTCGCAACCCACAGGTTCAGAATCACTGCTCTAAAGCAAGTAACCTCTTCTCTGAGTAGGTCAGAAGTGTTTCCTTCGAATTTTAATTACCTCTATTATTGCAGCCACTGCTCTAGCGGCCACGGCCAGGCTGCCACTGTAGCAGCGCCTTATCAAGCACCATTCACATCTCTTAACAGTAGGAATGGTTACTTACAAGATACCACTACTGAGCGTCAGCAGCTAGCAACTATTGACCAAGAAATCCTAAAATGCCTCAGTGCTTTTGCAGCAGCAGTTTTACGGGGGGAGAAAGACAGGAAGCTCTACGGACCAAGACGAAACGGGTTTGTGACACTGAGTACCAAGCTATGTGTATCGCTCCCATCCCTCTTAATACTTCACAAAATTGAGACACGGTAAAACTGCATCTACAAGGGGCCTCTGAGAAACCACTGGCTCGAGACCTTTCAGTTTTACAAAACCAACTTACTAAACAATTAAAAAAATTACAGACGTTGCTCAAACAGACCCTACAACATCTAGACAATGTAGCTAATTGGCTGAACTCCAAAACAGTTTTCTGGTTTCAATTTCAGAATTTGGATTTTTGCTGCTTTATCAATTCTTTTGGTTACTTGTTTTATTTTTCTAGTGCTCAGTGTCATCTGCTGACTGTTCCAAAGGACTGCTCAAGATGAAACAATGCTGGCAGTTCAGATGCACAACTACTCAAACAATATGGGTGCCCCAGTTTGAAGACCCCCCTCAATATTCCCTTTTCTCCGTAATAGATAAAATTAAAATTAATTTTCTTTGTTTTTATTTTTAAAAGAAGGGGGTATTGGGGGTCAGGTGTGCAGTGTAGTTTAGGCCAGGCATTTCTGCAGGGCTTGTTGACCAGAGTCCAGATTCTTCAACCCCCTCAAGCCAGCAATAGTCTGGGGGTCTATACAGGGCAGGCTCAGGGCTAGGATTCTGGGGGTCCTGTTGACCACAGTCCAGGATCCTGGGCCCATCCCCCTTTCTAGGAGCCACAGATGGCTCTATTGTTACCTGGTGGCTGAGAATAGAATGCCTAGCAACCAAAGATTCCTCTAGCCTGAGTCCTGCCCAGGCATAGATAGAAGTCACTAAAGTGAGTTGGGCAAGTTTATCCCCAATTTGTAAAGTTTAAGTTGTAATGACATGGTGTGCCTCCATGATTTTCCTTTCCTTTGTTTCCCTTCGTCTGATTGTTAATGATTACTTGAGGTGCCTGGCTTTGAATAACTTGAATTAAATTTATGCTTTATGCTGTCAACATGATTTATGACTTTTGATGGAATAAAAAGACCTAAGGGAGAATGGCTAGGGCTGCACTTGCTGGCTGCACTCAAGATGCCGCTGGTTTAGTGTCAACCTCTCACGGGCTCCCAGTGGTTATTTCACCTGAGATGACCAAATATGAGGTTTTTTTGTACCAACTCCCCTCAGTGCAGATCCCAGCAAAGGTTGCGGGAACCCAGGTCCTCACACTTATCTCTGGATTTGGGGTCTACCTTGATAATCCAGGATGAACTCCAAATCCAAAGTTCCTTAAATTAATTACATTTGCAAAGTCTCCTTTCCAAAAAAGGTCATGTTCACAGGATCCAGGGATTTGGACATGGACCCATCCTACCTGGGGACCAACTTGATTTTACCAACTAGATGCTCTAAGTGAAGAAAAGATTGACAATTGCTGAGATAGAGTGAGGGGTATTTCAGATTTTGCTTTATCATTTTCTCTACTTTTGTATTTACTAGATATTTTCCATTTAAATGAAAAAATTATCTTATTTACTGAGCACCTACAAACACTAGGTGCAAAGGCCCAGGGGCTTCAAGGATAAATTGAAGAAGGCAGAGAAGTATGCAAATAAGTCATTATATTTGGCTAATGAAATATATGACACAAAGTAAATCTGAATTTCAGTTAATTAATGAAAACAATTTTTTTTTATTGAGACAGAGACTTACTTTGTTGCCCTTGGTAATGTAACTGTGGCCACCCATAAGAAAACATGGACCCCATTTTATGCACAGGCGGACTGCTGCCCAAAGGGCAAATGGCCCCAAAAAGAAATGCAGGCAGCCTTTTATACCCTTTTTGTGCTGATGTGGCAAAGCAAGCATATACAAAAGTGAAACGTGGCTGGTTACAGGGCAGGGTTACAGTCAGGTGGTTAGTTCAGGGGGTTACATCATGGTGGTTAACTCAGGGTGGGGCTACAATCAGGGGGCTGGCACAGGGGGTCGCATCATGGCAGTTGGCATGAAAACTAACTTGGCTTGGGAGACTCAATAGCTTGGAAAACTCTGCTTAAGTGAGTTTTCACCATTGTTTCAATTGCAACCAGGGGGGTCAGGGAACTCAGAGAACTTCCTTGTCAGAAACCTGTTCTCAGAATTAAACCAATAAGGGGGGTTTGAGATGGATGGGGACTCAGGCTGAAACAGCTAGGGGCCTTTAGGGGACTTCTTGCCAGGTCAGTTACTACAGTAGAGTGTTACAGCATCATAGCTCACAGCAACCTCAAACTCTGGGCTCAAGTGATCCTCTGGCTTCAGTCTCCCACGTACCTTCGACTATAAGCACCTACCACAATGCCCAGGTAATTTTTAGGGTCTCACTGTTGCTCAGGCTGGTCTTGAACTCCTGAGCTCAGGCAATCTACCTGTCTTGGCCTCCCAGAGTGCTAGAATCACAGACGTGAGCCACCCTGCCTGGCTTTAAAATTTTTAGTATAATATTGTTACATACAATGTTTCCAACACATTTAAACTAAAAAGTTACTTTAACTGTATTTTACCTGGCAACCCAGTAAGAAAACTCCTCCAGAGTGCCATCTGCTGATCCTTTATAGACATTGCCTCCGGGTTACATATGCCCACAGTATAAAGGTTTTCATCTGCTTGCCTCCTGGTTATATATGCCCACAGTATAAAGGTTTTCATCTGCCTTGGTTCTTGCATCCAAGTCAGGAAAACTCCATAGTAAAGTACCTTTAAAAAGCCAGCCTCAGTCTCTTTAATAAATGGTACTGTGAACACTGGACATCCATATGCAGAAGAATGAAACCAGACCCTTATCTCAAATCAAAATGATTAAAGATTTAAATCTAAGGGCTGGATCTATGAAACTAGTAAAAGAAACATAGGGGAAAGGCTTCTGGGCCTTTGGTCTGGGCAAGGGTTCCTTGAGTATTACTCCCAAAGCATAGGCAACCAGAGCAAAACTGGACTAATGGGGTTACAGTCAAAAGAAAAAGCTTCTGGTTTGCAAAGGAAACAATCAACAAAGTGAAGAGACAACCCACAGAATAGGGGAAAATATTTGCAAACTATGCATCAGACAAAGGATTAAAAACTAGAATATATAAAGAGTTCCAAGAACTCACTAAGAAAAAATAAAACAATCTGATTTAAAAATGGGCAAAGGATTCAAATGAACATTTCTCAAAAGAAGACATACCAATGGCCAAAATGTATTTGAAAAAATGCTCAGCATCACTAGCTGTCAGAGAAATGTAAACCAAAACTACAATGCGATATCATCTCACCCCAGTTAAAATGGCTTTTATCATAAAGGCAACAGCGATTGCTGGGGAAGATAGAGAGAAAGGGGACCCTGATGTGGTATTGGTGGGAATGTGGATTAGTATAACCACTACGGAGAGCAGTATAGAGTCTCCCAAAAAACTAAAAATAGAACTACCATGTGACCCAGGAACCTCACTACTGGGAGTATAGTCAAAGGCAGGAAGTTCATTTTTTTCTTTTTTTGAGACAGATTCTCACAGCAATCTCCAACTCTTGGGCTCAAGCGATTCTCTTGTCTCAGCCTCCCCTGTATCTGGGACTACAGGTGACTGCCACAATGCCTGGCTATTTTTTTTTTAGAGACAGCTTCTGGCTCTGGCTCAGGCTGGTCTCCAACCTGTGAGCTGAGGCAATCCACCTGCCTCAGCCTCCCAGAGTGCTAGGATTACAGGTGTGGTTCACTGTGCCCAGCCAGGAGGGCAATTCAGTGTATCAAAAAGATATGTGCACTCCCATATTTATTGCAGCACTATTTACATTAGCCAAGATTTGGAATCAACCTAAGTTAGATAGATTGAACAATATGTGATACCACAATCAAGTGACTATAATCAACAATAAGTTAAGGTGTACTTTATTTTTTTTTATTATTTTTTTATTTTTTTGAGACAGAGCCTCAAGCTGTCGCCCTGGGTAGAGTGCCATAGCATCACAGCTCACAGCAACCTCCAATTCCTGGTCTCAAGCAATTCGCCTGCCTGCACCTCCCAAGTAACTGGGACAATAGGCACCTGCCACG